>JAWNKX010000213.1:0-145731 GCA_035041755.1 Cacoxenus indagator
TCACATGAACGTCAATGTCAGCTTACTTCCGCAAAAAGAATTACATTGTAGGCGACGTTTAAAAGGGACAAGACCAGTTCATCTGGTAAACTAACTTAAAATAATTAATTATAAAAACTACCTTCTACTTCTTCACTATATTATATAACTTCTATGAACTGCTCATAGAAGCTAAATACACCCATATTCGACATTTAAACAATGTACTAGTAGTCTAAGAAGACATAAGACATAAGTACTAAATAAAGGTTAATAAAAAAAAATAAAAATAAAATAAAAATTTCTTATAGAGGCTTGTGAATAGTTTCTTTTATACCTAAATATCAAGTGATGTGGATACTTTCATTGTAAGAGATAATAAAATATTATCAGTGGAATCAAACGTAGGATTTTCGGACCGAAATAAATGCAGATCGGCTCGCAGACTCTCTAAAATTTTCTTAAAGAGTTGCCAATTACACTTAGTGTAAATCCGAAAATTTTTATTGTGTATATTGGTGTTAGATGCTATCTTGGTAATTGTAGGAAGGTCGTTGTGAGTCGTAGGATCTGTTAGTAAGTTTTGAACATTACTGACGAACATGTCTAAAGGCAGGGTTTGGCTTAACAATTAGCTAGAATGTCTATAGGGTCCTTAGTTTACTCTCGTAAACTTGTTAATAAATGCAAGGTCATGCAAATGTTACCCCGGAAGGTAACTCCTCTGAAGTTCCACAGTCTGTTTCTACAATTGAGGTAACCACCTAGCACAAACTGGCCATTAATACGTGATAACTTGAGAAGGCGTGTTTTGAAGGAACTTTTAAGGTGATTTTATCGTTAGTTAGATTCCAAGGCCTGTCTAAACAATTTGGCGATGGTCCTGGAAAGTAAAGAAGAAAAGCTTTAGGATATTATGTGGATCTAAACTGACTTCTACTCCAATGGTTTCTATAGGGTGAGTATCAATGTTGGGAATTTCTTGATGTTTCAAAGAGTTATGAATAGCTATAGCTACCGCACCACCCTTGCGTGTGATTAGATCCTTTCTGTAAAGGGTGAAAATAAGAAATTTAAGTGTGTCACTAAATGTTCTTGAAGTGGTTATGATGGTTAATGGTATGGTTATTACTAGACATACTCCTATGAATAAGAGATTGATAAGAAGCGCGGCATGGGCAAAAAAGAACTGTAGAACGATAATGACCCTTACACAAAGCATTATGGTAGTCGCTGTACAGATAGACGTGTTAGTGGACCAACACAATTGGCACACGAAGTTTTGACACTGCAGTGACTAAAGCCATGTCCAAATAGTTGGTAATTGTAACATTAAGTAAGCTTGTTAATGGTTTTAGTTTTTTATTCCCATCTGACTCTCATATGATTGATCGAATTAAAGTTTTGTCTCAGTTGCTTCTGATCACCGATCTATTTTCGAAGTATACTATGTAAACAGTATTTTCACTCCAGATTGTGTCAACTTGTCAATAGCTTTGACTTCAACATATTTTAAACCTAATTGAGTAAGGAAATGCATAACTTTTTCATTGCTATGGTAGTCCAAGCCAGAGACCACAGCTTCATATGGTTTAGTATGTTTAGTTTCGTATGAATAAAGTTCGCAATTACGAGATTTCAATTCATTGTAAATGTTCAAATAATGATCAGCGGAATTTAGGAAAAGTTTTATACCAATCGATGTCTTTTTGATGAGTACTCCGCAATGAGCATTGAATTCAGCTTATCTTGAAATTATATTTAGCATCCTTTTTAATAAGAGTTTTTGTTGTTGCTAATTCTATTGTCAACGGATGAGACGCCAATTACTTTTTTGTCATTATCGTTGTGATCCAAGGTTTGTAGCGGACGAAAATAATTTTTATATTTTATAGTTTGCCTAGTTGGTTTGCCTTTCAAAAGGCCATTGCATCAATAGAGGCGTTGACAGTGTTTTGATTGTCGTTCCTTTTGATGTATATTTTCAATATTATCGTTCATTTTAGACTTGCTTTGTGCAAGTTGAACAAAAATGTTAGAATACAATTGTTTGGTTGTTTTGAAAAAAAATGGAATTTCCATTAATTTCATTCTCTTTTTATATTGATTGAATATTGCTTCATCAGTTTGCCGTTGATTTCTATGTAAAATTCGAAACCGAAAGTATGACAAATAAGATTAATAAAAAAAAAGTTTATTTCAAATTGACATAATCAATTTAGTGTGTTCAAAGCATGGAAAAAAATGGCAGTAAGGCGCCAAAATCAAACAATCCACACCATTGTGGAGTCAAAGAGACTGAGAAATACTGTAGTTAGCGTTTAACGACAATTCGAACTAGAATTGGGGAGAGGAAAGGATAAAATGCATAAATATAAAAACAACCGCAAAACACGTAGAAGACGAGAGGATAAATACAAAAAACATAAACATTGGCATAATTCGAACTCTTAAAATTTTGCCCTACCAAAAATCGCTCAAAGCGACTAAAAAGTTTGCACTTGCCATTTACATTGTCATACTACGTAAATCTCGAACAGCGCCTATGGCTTTGCTAGTATATACTGGGACAGATTACAAAATAGACGGAGAGATATAAAGAATTATAAATACACAAAATATAACATAAACCTATGAGAAAGAAAAGTGATTTAAAGAATTAAAACAATGTAAAACCAAAAGCAAAATAAATTGCTTATCATAGAAAACTTTAAAACGCAATTATAACATTGTAACATCGCTCTGTAGAAATAAATAATGTACTATTCTCAAATAAGAAACTTTAAGCAACAAAATGTTCCGTAAATTTAATTATTTCATATGAGATAATTGTAAATGAAGTACTTCTCTAATCTTTGGATTGGTATGAATGCTTCAATCATTCCATGAATGCTTCAATCATTCCAGTCCACGTTTTGGGAATGGTCCCTGCAAATACTGCAGCAATTAGACCACTTAAATTTGTCTTACACGGACAAAATTAAGGCAGGATACTCCAAAAATTAAGAGTTATGACGATGATTTCGACAAATTTACAGCTTACTAGTATGATAACCAAATTCAGATCTCTATCTCAAAAACTGTTCATACATACACAGATAGAGTTACAGACATATAATAAACCTTCACTTGAGTGCTTACTCACTTGATTTCTTTGAATGCATCCACGGCAGCATTGGCAGAGGATACAGCTTGCTGCTTGGTTTTTTCAAGGAAAAGCTTATCGAAGCGATGGCTGGATGATTCAATATATTCGACCAAATAGCCGACTCCGCGTACTCCAGTCGAAGGTCTTGCCAATGCTACTTTGTCACTCAATGACATATGGCAGCTTTTAAAATTTCCTCGCTAATAAGAGAGCATTTTTACAATTATCCTTTTTAACTAGGAAAACAAGACAATCCAGTAATTACCCCAAAGAGTGATGAAGTTGGTGGTCGACTCGTTGCGGTTTTCGATGGTGGCGTTTGGAAATGTGATGGTTCTGATTGCAACATTGTTACAAAAATAGTTACCTTTTACCAGAATAATAGATTTCTTGTTCTTTTCTAGTATTGTGTTGTAGAATACAAGGAAAATTAGAAACCATTTTTATTTAAAAACATATTTGTTACTTACATATTTGTTACTTAGTACTTTTCGATTTAGAAACTTTAAAATACAAAACGCCTGACTTCCGCTTGTTGGTTGTATCATGGGCCCTTTGTTTTGAGTTTTAAAATTATTGCTGTTGTCATGCCAACTATGCAATGTTGTTGTATAGCAATGCCATGGGGAATTCATGTGACTGTTTCGCCATATAATATTATTTATTAAGATAAGTTCCACTAATATTACCGTTTATGTTCGCATCTGTTTTTATTTATTTATTTTATTTGTTTTTGTGGAGGCATTCAGGCTTTCATGCGCATTTAGCGTTTAGGAACGCTTTAAAAGTTTATGAAGCGAATAACGAAGCTGAAGATATTGAGGACGATGCAATTATCAAACTCGCTTCGCAACACGCAGAGCTTTTGGAAACATCTAAAAAATTCTCCGATGAACGCTGAGGTACATTTTGAGAAAATAAAAATTTCTACATGTTCTGGGAATTACGAAAGTTGGTTATTTCTCGCTTTATTTACAGGGCGCGATCGATGCAAAAAAAAATGTAATGGCTACTCCAAAGCTTCACTCTTTAAAGACATATTTGTCAGGAGATGAGTTGAATCTCGTCCAACAAATTCCAATTACGGGCGGCAACTATCCCCAAGCGTGGGAACGTCTTCAACGACGATGATGGAGCTGAAGAAACCGTTAATTATTGGACTGATTGTGCCCTAGATTGCTGTAGATCGTGGCCCATGCTTAATCATACACACTGTTAAAACGTATCGGTGCTGCGATAAAGAAAGCATGAGGCAGAGCAATCAGACGGAGAAAGTGAGATAGTTGATAGTGACTAAAGCCATGTCCAAATAGTTGGTAATTGTAACATTAAGTAAGCTTGTTAATGGTTTTAGTTTTTTATTCCCATCTGACTCTCATATGATTGATCGAATTAAAGTTTTGTCTCAGTTGCTTCTGATCACCGATCTATTTTCGAAGTATACTATGTAAACAGTATTTTCACTCCAGATTGTGTCAACTTGTCAATAGCTTTGACTTCAACATATTTTAAACCTAATTGAGTAAGGAAATGCATAACTTATTCATCCAAGCCAGAGAGCACAGCTTCATATTGTTTAGTATGTTTAGTTTCGTATGAATAAAATTCGCAATTACGAAATTTCAATTCATTGCAAATGTTCAAAATATTGATCACCGGAATTTTGGAAAAGTTTTATACCAATCGATGTCTTTTTGATGAGTACTCCGCAATGAGCATTGAATTCAGCTTATCTTGAAATTATATTTAGCATCCTTTTTAATAAGAGTTTTTGTTGTTGCTAATTCTATTGTCAACGGATGAGACGCCAATTACTTTTTTGTCATTATCGTTGTGATCCAAGGTTTGTAGCGGACGAAAATAATTTTTATATTTTATAGTTTGCCTAGTTGGTTTGCCTTTCAAAAGGCCATTGCATCAATAGAGGCGTTGACAGTGTTTTGATTGTCGTTCCTTTTGATGTATATTTTCAATATTACCGTTCATTTTAGACTTGCTTTGTGCAAGTTGAACAAAAATGTTAGAATACAATTGTTTGGTTGTTTTGAGAAAAAATGGAATTTCCATTAATTTCATTCTCTTTTTATATTGATTGAATATTGCTTCATCAGTTTGCCGTTGATTTCTATGTAAAATTCGAAACCGAAAGTATGACAAATAAGATTAATAAAAAAAAAGTTTATTTCAAATTGACATAATCAATTTAGTGTGTTCAAAGCATGGAAAAAAATGGCAGTAAAGCGCCAAAATCAAACAATCCACACCATTGTGGAGTCAAAGAGACTGAGAAATACTGTAGTTAGCGTTTAACGACAATTCGAACTAGAATTGGGGAGAGGAAAGGACAAAATGCATAAATATAAAAACAACCGCAAAACACGTAGAAGACGAGAGGATAAATACAAAAAACATAAACATTAGCATAATTCGAACTCTTAAAATTTTGCCCTACCAAAAATCGCTCTAAGCGACTAAAAAGTTTGCACTTGCCATTTACATTGTCATACTACGTAAATCTCGAACAGCGCCTATGGCTTTGCTAGTATATACTGAGACAAATTACAAAATAGACGGAGAGATATAAAGAATTATAAATACACAAAATATAACATAAACCTATGAGAAAGAAAAGTGATTTAAAGAATTAAAACAATGTAAAACCAAAAGCAAAATAAATTGCTTATCATAGAAAATTTTAAAACGCAATTATAACATTGTAACATCGCTCTGTAGAAATAAATAATGTACTATTCTCAAATAAGAAACTTTAAGCAACAAAATTTTTTTTTTTTTTTTTTTTTTTTTTTTTTTTTTTTTTTTTTTTTTTTTTTTTTTTTTTTTTTTTTTTTTTTTTTTTTTTTTTTTTTTTTTTTTTTTTTTTGCAATTTATCCCAAGTTTCAACTACAAGGACAGTTTTTTCTCGACTAGAATAGAAAAGACGATCATCCTAGCCGATATATTTGAGTCTAAATATCAGATAACTGAGACTTACTCTGACTCTAGCACATCTGAAATTATACAAAATTCTCTAAGTGACGTTAATGACCCGTTTGTGCATTCATCTTTCCCTGCCATTAGAACTAAGCAAGTTCAGTATATCATAAAATCACTTTAAAATAAGAGATCTCCAGGTATCGACCTAACACCTAATATTTGCCTAAAACAAATACCTAGTAGTACTCTAGCTTTCTTGACACTAATTTTAAATAATTTTCTTAAATCTGGATGCTTTCCCTTAAAATGGATAAAAATACTATCCCCCCAGTATTTTAGCTTATATTTAAGTATTATTTTTAGTTTTCATTGGTCCAAGGTTTTTAATGCCACGTTTCCTAGGATAATTTAAAAGTTAATACACTAATATAAATCAATAATTAAGCAGTTCCACTCTAAACCTTGAGGAGTAAAGACGTGCCACTTTATACCTGCCCAAATCAATAGTAATTTGCGACAACAAAACCATAGCAGTAAACCATATATACAAACAAGTGTATAAAATATTTAAATAAAAGGATACCAACTACACATAAAAGCAGTTACAACAGTTAAACGACAGGCCTTCGGCCTAAAAACAATAACAACGATGTCCGATCCCCAGACAAAAACACAAACAAGAACAACTTTCAATCGACGACAGCAAATCTGTCAAAAATCATTCAAACTGACCCAAATATGTTATTATAAATTGAAACAATAGCAACGACACTTTGTCTAACGTCTCATCCTTTCTCCTTAAGAAAGTCATCGAGAATGTGTGTAACGGCGAAGTTGACGAGTGTAAGCCACTGCGAAATGGTACAACCCTTATCAAAACAAAAAAATTTAGCACAAGCCATAAAACTTATTAAACTCACCTCCCTCACCGACGAAATTCAACTCAAAGTAACAGAGCACCGCTCACTGAACAGCTCCAAAGGCGTTATTTACTGCAACAACCTGAACGACACTCCTGAAGACGAAATTGCTAAAGAGCTAAAGAACCAAAGTGTTACTGAGTGCAAACAAATATTTAAAAAAAAAGTAATAACATTTTAAAGGACTTTTAATAATACATTTTAATAGCTTCCGGCACTCTAAACTTACCATCCGACATCAACATTGGCTACCATAAAGTTCCCGTACGAACATACATTCCTCTATCACTCAGATGCAATAACTGCGGTAGACTTGGACGCCTAATTAAAACCTGCAAAAGCGTTAAACTCTGCCTAAACTGTGGCCTACCGGACCACGTCGACCCAGAAGCAATGGAACCATGTACCAACTTTCATTGTTTCATAAATTGCAGAGAGAACAATGTCCACAATTACCACCACAACCCTCGTGATGGAAAATGCCCTACGTTTATCAGGCATAAAGAGCTTCAAACCATCAAGGTCCTCGAAAAAACGGACATAAAATCTGCCCACAAAATATACAATGATCGCCACAAACTACTCTCATCACCATCCTTTTCTGCAGTTGCCCGATCTTCTCAGACGACAAACACTACCCATAAGAACACCCCAATCCAATGCAAATACAAAACTACGCTGACGTCGATACGCAGTCTTCTACCAACATCACCAGCGGGTAACCACCCATCACCTAAAATCATCCAGACAAATTTTCTAGACCGAGCTGTGCCACAGTCGACCTAGGACGTCCCCCAGGACGTTTTGTAATAGGTAGAAACTGCAGCAAAAGTATCCACCTAACAACACGTCCATCCGATAGTAATCTGTGGCGCAGCTCGGTAAACTTACTCTCCCACAACGTTGAGTGGTGGGCTTGGTTTCATCATTCTCTGTCACGCTACACCTCAATGCTACTAATTCTACACAATTTTTACACAATCTCCAATCTCCTCTCCTTTATTTCCTTTATTATGGTTCTTAAGATCTTACAATGGAACTGCAATGGTTATTGTAATAATTATGGTCAATTACAAATTCCCATAAAAAAAATATAATCCAAAAACAATCACCATAGAAGAAACTCATCTATCCCACAAAGTACATTCAACCCACATCATAAACTTTCAGCACCTTGGTGGCACGCAAACCTCCAAAAACTCTAAGATGCCTTTAGGCGCAATATATCCACTGACAATATTTTAAAATTCAAAAAGGCGAACGCATTCCTATACCGCGAAACAAAAGTCTCCAAACGCGTCTCACTAGAAATATACACTTCAGCAATAAAACCAAACACGCCTGTATCAAAAATCTGGAGTACCATTTGTACCTTTTGTTTGGCTTAAAACCGTACCACTCTGTACACGCCATACACAGTGCCAACTCACAAAACCCAATCACCGACAGTTAGCTTACGGCAGAAGAATTCGGCACTAACTGGTCGAACGATTCAAACGACATAAACTTCTCGACTACTTTTCGCTGACACAAACAAAACCTACTCCCTACCCCCACTCCCTATACACCCTCATCCTCAGCAAAAATAATTGAAACCCCAGTTACTCCTCTCGAACTAAAATCCGCACTATTAAAATTAAAAGTAAAACTCCAAGGCTGGACAGAATATCCCATGCTAAATAATCTTCACCCAGGAGTCACATCACGTCTCCTCGACCATTATCATAACATATTTAATAAATTCCTACTACAACACTATAAACTGAGCAAAATCATCCCCATAAATAAACCTAACTTCGGCAAAACTGAACTCATTAGGTACCGACCCATTTCGCTAAACTCTTGCTGCGCCAAAACTCTAAACAAAATAATTGCTAACCGACTATGGTGGTTTGTGTCCCAAAACAAATTAATCAACAGTCGGCAAACCGGCTTCAAGAGGGGCCAATCGCTTTCTGATAATCTAGTGGCGCTAGATTTTCTGATCACGTCAGCCCTCTCATCCAAAAACCATCTCTCGATCATCTCACTCGACTTCACAATCTGACAGTCTGACAATCCACTCCGTCATAGATTAGTTACATTCGTGGAAAATTGGCCCTAAAATCATCAACTATGACCCTAGTTTCATGTCTAATAGAAAACTGGTTGTATATGCAAACAACTCTCTCGGTTGCAAAATGAAAACATATGCACATTTGTAGGAATCATTCCTGTCAAGTCAAAATCTCGTCAAAGTCCTCAAAAATATTGGGAATCACTTTCAATCACAGATTCAACTGGAACAATCACATTCTAAACCTTTTAACCTCCCTTAACCCCCGGCTAAACATAGCCAAATGTGTGTCCAATTACAAATACAACTGCAACCAACTATCTGTGATGGAAACTCACCACCCTCCCTTTTAAACTATATCAAAGTAATTTAACACTCATAATACTCGTATAAGCAATATGCTTTTCGAAGCCCAAATAATGCCAATAGAAACCCGTAAGCAGCTTTCGATAGCAATGCTCATTAAACCAATTCTTCTCTCAAATGACTCTCCTTTAGCAATACCATTAAAAAATATATCTATATCTAAAAATCCAGCACCTAAAATTCCCCCTGCTTTCCACCGCTCCCTGATACTACATTGGCAGAGGATAGAGCTTGCTGCTTGGTTTTTTCAAGGAAAAGCTTATCGAAGCGATGGCTGGATGATTCAATATATTCGACCAAATAGCCGACTCCGCGTACTCCAGTCGAAGGTCTTGCCAATGCTACTTGGTCACTCAATGACATATGGCAGCTTTTTAAATTTCCTCGCTAATAAGAGAGCATTTTTACAATTATCCTTTTTAACTAGGAAGACAATCCAGTAATTACCCCAAGGAGTGATGAAGTTGGTGGTCGACTCGTTGGGGTTTTCGATGGTGGTGTTTGGAAATGTGATGGTTTTGATTGCAACATTGTTACAAAAATAGTTACCTTTTACCAGAATAATAGATTTCTTGTTCTTTTCTAGTATTGTGTTGTAGAATACAAGGAAAATTAGAAACCATTTTTATTTAAAAACATATTTGTTACTTAGTACTTTTCATTTAGAAACTTTAAAATACAAAACGCTTGATTTCCGCTTGTTGGTTGTATCATGGCCCTTTGTTTTGAGTTTTAAAATTATTGCTGTTGTCATGTCAACTATGCAATGTTGTTGTATAGCAATGCCATGGGGAATTCATGTGACTGTTTCGTCATATAATATTATTTATTAAGATTAGTTCCACTAATATTACTGTTTATGTTTGCATCTGTTTTTATTTATTTATTATTTTTTTTTGTGGAGGCATTCATGCGCATTTAGCATTTAGGAACGCTTTAAAAGTTTATGAAGCGAATAACGAAGCTGAAGATATTAAGGACGATGCAATTATCAAACTCGCTTCGCAACACACAGAGCTTTTGGAAACATCTAAAAATTCTCCGATGAACGCTGAGGTACATTTTGAGAAAATAAAAATTTCTACATATTCTGGGAATTACGAAAGTTGGTTATTTCTCGATTTATTTTCGGGCGCGATCGATGCAAAAAAAAATGTAATGGCTACTCTAAAGCTTCACTCTTTAAAGACATATTTGTCAGGAGATGAGTTGAATCTCGTCCAACAAATTCCAATTACGGGCGGCAACTATCCCCAAGCGTGGGAACGTCTTCAACAACATGATGGTGCTGATGATGTTTTAGGACTGAGGCCCTAGATTGCTGAAGTCGTGGCCCATTCTTAATATACATACTGTTAAAAAGTTTGGGTGATGAAATAAAGAAAGCATGGGCAGAGCAATCAGACGGAGAAAGTGAGATAGTTGATAGTTTCTTAGTATTTCTGTCTAGCCGATGCGACGCTCGAGAGACTTTGCAGACGTAGCACGTTACTCAAACCCGACGCGCTATTACAATCAGTCATGCCAAAACAGATCAAACGAAAATGTAAACATTCTTTCTTCATATGAATAAAATTTCTTCCGTTGATATGTTAACCGCTAATCATAATTTGGTCGGCAACATCCAATCATCATAAATTGGGGGATCAATTCCAGCTCTATTTAATAACTTTTCGTTTTGCGCAACTTCAACAATCGCTGCAAACGAAGTTGTCGCCTTAGGTAAGTTATTGAAATGCTGTATGCTGCTTGACTCCGATTCTACGAAATGTTTCGTAACTGAATCGTTTATTAAACGTGTCAACGAACTGAATCATTCGAATCAACATGCACGCGTTTCTGTATGCGGTGTTTCTGCAACAACGCTAGAGTCACTCGTGGACAAGTTCGTATTGTGATACAATAACGTATATTAATGGAAGAGTTGATATCTTCACTATTGGATGATTCAAATACTCCCTGGACTCAAATAAAAAAGTTGAAACTGTCAGATGCATATTTTAATGCACCAGGTCAAAATTGATATCATCATCGTTTCGGATTAACTATGGAATATATACACAAGCGAACGACTGCTATTCGGTGAGAATTTTCCTATTGCTTCTGGCAACTATTAGAGTAGGTGCCCTGGAAAAATTGAGCAGAAAGATTTGCTATCCCAACATCAGAGCTACTTACAGCTACATTGCACTTTGTACAAGTTGGAAATAACTCTGAGTTGCTTTTGATTTTGGTGTTCCACCTTCAGGCACATGAGAGCCGGTGTCCCGCAGGGGAGTGTCTTAGCTCCGGTCCTCTACTCCTTATATACCTCTGATATGCCTACAACTAGAGATGAGCATTCGATTATTGCTACTTACGCGGACGATACGGCAGTTATTTTCAACTCTGCCTCTCTGAACGAAGCTGTGGAGAAATTGTCCAGCTACCTGGATAGATTCCACTCATGGGCCAGGCGTTGGAATATAGCCATAAACTCTGAGAAATCAGCTCACTGTACCTTCACATTAAGGCAAGGCGTCTGTCCGGTTGTGACTTACAACACAAGAATCATTCGGCAAATGGAGCAAATCCGGTATCTCGGTTTGATTATGGATAAGCGTCTTACCTGGCGTGCACACATTAAGGTAGTTACAGCGCGCTGCTATCAAAAGCTCAAGAAACTGGAGTGGCTCCTCCGCCCATCGAATAAGTTATCTTTAACTAATAAAAGGCTCATCTATCTGCAAGTAGTGGCACCTGCTTGGCGCTACGCCATACAAATTTGGGGCACTACTGCTGCCTACAACATCAGAAGAGTGCAGGCGTGTCAGAGCAAGGCTCTCAGAAGATTTATGGGCGCCCCTTGGTACGTCCGCAACTCCACGCTGCATAGGGATCTTGCCGTGCCAACTGTTATGGAGGTGATTAATTCTCACAGCTGCCGCTATCACTACAGACTTTTGTCGCACCCAAATCCTCTAGCTTTCTCCCTCACCCGTATCTCAACAAGGCGTAGACTGAAGAGGCTGCACCCACATGATCTCCCTCTAAGAAGGATACAGCCTTCTTTAATTAATTAAGTTAGTATAAGTCTAATTTTTTATTTTTATTGTCACGTCATTATTTTTTAAATCCGACAAATGTTTTATGCACTTTACTGCGTTTAATGTTATAATTTAATTTAAAAAAAAAAAAATAAATAAATTTTGGTGAATAAGAAAAATGTTGGGATATTCATTAATATGAAATTTTACTTTACACAAATAACTATTATAGCACGATTGATTAGAAACATTAAAATTAATAAAATTACCTGTGCATGATTCGCATAATCGATTTCGGAACAAGAGCGCTTATATTTTTTAAATAACCGATTCCCAATATTTTTTAAGCGGACCTAATTTATACAGAAGCAGGGCGCACCCTTGGATTTGTAACATGAAGTAACATTAACTTTAGGCACACATTTATTGACATAATCCAGCATAGTCGTGTTGAAGTATCAATACCAAGTAAACAACTTAATATTGACCAATCCGTGGAAGAAAGCAATGGGTTAAGACGATTAAAATTAGTATGTTAGCACTCATTTAATCAGATGCAAACAGAAGTTGGCTAATAGTTAGTGTCACCCCAAAAGGGGGTAGGTGCCTTCTGGAATTGACAATGGAGAGGATCTCGTAAAAGATCATACGATCTCTGATGTTGAAGTGTCGTTTATTTGCTGGAGAGAGAGATACAGCAATAAGTCTCGCTGAATTTTTTTCGATACTTTTTGGTCTTGACAACCTACTTAATATTGAAGTAAAATCCTTACTAACTATTCTGGGTTTAAACTGCCTTGATGTTAAATTCATTAAAAAAACTACGAATAATGACCTCAAACTACTCCTGTATGTTGTATATTTTGCAAACAATAGCATCACTTTACACCAGCCGCGTATAGAATATTTGTACAACCATCATACAAAAGTACGCTGGGAGTATAAGATGAAATTCTACAACAAACTGACTCAGTGCTACAACTGCCAGCTCTATGGACACGATTCCATGCATTGTGCTGTTAAAACTTCTTATGCCCACTGTGCAGGCCCGCATAAAACTATTGATTGCCCTGATTGATTGCCTTTCTTATCTGGCCCTTCTTCTAAGAAAGTCATCAAATGGTAATTCTCAAAAAAAATTTAAAGATCTAGACAAACTGCTCATGGAATGACACAAAAGAAGCATGAATCAATTGTGCCCACAGAGAACACAACGCTGAATTACTCTCAAAATAATCCACCTGCTGTTTATCAGAGCTACAGAAATGCAGTAGTCAACCAAAGCTCTAATTTATGGTCTCATATGACTTATTCATTATTGATGAAATTACCGCTCTCACAACTGAGCTCCTGAACAAATTGAGCGGCTGCAACACAAAGAGCGAACAGTTTAATATTATATCTCAACTTGCTGTTAAGTTTGTCTACTCAAATAAGTAAATCTCTCAAATGTGTAAATAATATAGCATGGAGTGCCCGTGCCGTCATTGCTAAGCGACTTGAACTAGTCCATCAGTAAAATTAATATTTATGTCTGTCTTTTTAGCGAAACATGGCTAATGCAAAAAAATATATGGCTCATTCCTAAC
This sequence comes from Cacoxenus indagator, assembly GCA_035041755.1. Lineage (NCBI taxonomy): Eukaryota > Metazoa > Arthropoda > Insecta > Diptera > Drosophilidae > Cacoxenus > Cacoxenus indagator. Next base: position 14,020 of record JAWNKX010000213.1, read on the forward strand.
TATATACTCTATAGAAATGATAGCACTACTAGTACAGGCGGAGATGTTGCTATTATTGTCCACAAAACCATTAAGCATTAACAAATCAAAAGCTTAATCACCCTTCTTATTGAGAACATTGCTATAAAAATATACACACACTCTTATAAATCGCTTAAAATATATTCGGTGTATTTTCCTTGTCCAACAGCCAAATGTTTAAATAAACAATATACTTCTTCATTGACAACCCAGCACATTAAAAGTACGTTTAATTCAAAGTTGCTCAAATGATCTCGTCTAAATGTTGACTACATAGTGGGTGGAGACTTAAACGATTATTGAACTGCGCCAGGGTTAACTCTTTCGGTAATACCCTTCTTTGGGCAAATTTACCATTTTATACTCTAAAGACCCAAAATATATACCGATAAGTTATAAAGGAAAACTGAACACTCTTGATATCTTTCTTACAAATTCGTAACAAACTTTTCTGAGCCTATTGTTCATACAGATCTTTCATCTGACCATCTCCCCGTTTTTTGACATTCAGTAAAGAAGTTAATGTCACTAAACCTGAATCACATTTGCTATACTCGAAAGCTGACTGGAGGAAGTTTAAGCGGTTCCTGAGTGGTTCATCATCTGAAAATCTTGAACTCTTTCAGAACTCAGACCCTAATTCCGAAACAATCGACTTAATGGCCAACATACGTAAAAAAATATAATTAATACACTTAAACAGTAAGTACCTGAAAAGCGAGTTAAGACCGTAGTCCGTAAAATTCCACCATGCATTAAAAATATCTTTACCTAAGGAAATGTATTAGAACTAATCTTTAAATCCAGGGTTAATTTCTTAAATTATGAAATTCGACAGAAGCTCTTTAAACTAAATAATGCGTCTTGGAATCATAAATTGTCTGCATTAGGCAAAAATACCCAACCCTTTTGGAAACTTACCAAAATCATTAAAAACAAAAAGCAATTTATCCCAAGTTTCAACTACAAGGACAGTTTTTTCTCGACTAGAATAGAAAAGACGATCATCCTAGCCGATATATTTGAGTCTAAATATCAGATAACTGAGACTTACTCTGACTCTAGCACATCTGAAATTATACAAAATTCTCTAAGTGACGTTAATGACCCGTTTGTGCATTCATCTTTCCCTGCCATTAGAACTAAGCAAGTTCAGTATATCATAAAATCACTTTAAAATAAGAGATCTCCAGGTATCGACCTAACACCTAATATTTGCCTAAAACAAATACCTAGTAGTACTCTAGCTTTCTTGACACTAATTTTAAATAATTTTCTTAAATCTGGATGCTTTCCCTTAAAATGGATAAAAATACTATCCCCCCAGTATTTTAGCTTATATTTAAGTATTATTTTTAGTTTTCATTGGTCCAAGGTTTTTAATGCCACGTTTCCTAGGATAATTTAAAAGTTAATACACTAATATAAATCATTAATTAAGCAGTTCCACTCTAAACCTTGAGGAGTAAAGACGTGCCACTTTATACCTGCCCAAATCGATAGTAATTTGCGACAACAAAACCATAGCAGTAAACCATATAAACAAACAAGTGTATAAAAAATTTAAATAAAAGGATACCAACTACACACAAAAGCAGTTACAACAGTTAAACGACAGGCTTTCGGCCTAAAAACAATAACAACGATCCCCCAGACAAAAACACAAACAAGAACAACAACCCGCTCAAACTTTCAATCGACGACAGCAAATCTGTCAAAAATCATTCAAACTGACCCAAATATGTTATTATAAATTGAAACAATAGCAACGACACTTTGTCTAACGTCTCATCCTTTCTCCTTAAGAAAGTCATCGAGAATGTGTGAAGTGTGTGTGAAGTTGACGAGTGTAAGCCACTGCGAAATGGTACAACCCTTATCAAAACAAAAAAATTTAGCACAAGCCATAAAACTTATTAAACTCACCTCCCTCACCGACGAAATTCAACTCAAAGTAACAGAGCACCGCTCACTGAACAGCTCCAAAGGCGTTATTTACTGCAACAACCTGAAGGACACTCCTGAAGACGAAATTGTTAACGAGTTAAAAAACCAAAGTGTTACTGAGTGCAAACAAATATTTAAAAAAAAAGTAATAACATTTTAAAGGACTTTTAATAATACATTTTAATAGCTTCCGGCACTCTAAACTTACCATCCGACATCAACATTGGCTACCATAAAGTTCCCGTACGAACATACATTCCTCTATCACTCAGATGCAATAACTGCGGTAGACTTGGACGCCTAATTAAAACCTGCAAAAGCGTTAAACTCTGCCTAAACTGTGGCCTACCGGACCACGTCGACCCAGAAGCAATGGAACCATGTACCAACTTTCATTGTTTCATAAATTGCAGAGAGAACAATGTCCACAATTACCACCACAACCCTCGTGATGGAAAATGCCCTACGTTTATCAGGCATAAAGAGCTTCAAACCATCAAGGTCCTCGAAAAAACGGACATAAAATCTGCCCACAAAATATACAATGATCGCCACAAACTACTCTCATCACCATCCTTTTCTGCAGTTGCCCGATCTTCTCAGACGACAAACACTACCCATAAGAACACCCCAATCCAATGCAAATACAAAACTACGCTGACGTCGATACGCAGTCTTCTACCAACATCACCAGCGGGTAACCACCCATCACCTAAAATCATCCAGACAAATTTTCTAGACCGAGCTGTGCCACAGTCGACCTAGGACGTCCCCCAGGACGTTTTGTAATAGGTAGAAACTGCAGCAAAAGTATCCACCTAACAACACGTCCATCCGATAGTAATCTGTGGCGCAGCTCGGTAAACTTACTCTCCCACAACGTTGAGTGGTGGGCTTGGTTTCATCATTCTCTGTCACGCTACACCTCAATGCTACTAATTCTACACAATTTTTACACAATCTCCAATCTCCTCTCCTTTATTTCCTTTATTATGGTTCTTAAGATCTTACAATGGAACTGCAATGGTTATTGTAATAATTATGGTCAATTACAAATTCCCATAAAAAAAATATAATCCAAAAACAATCACCATAGAAGAAACTCATCTATCCCACAAAGTACATTCAACCCACATCATAAACTTTCAGCACCTTGGTGGCACGCAAACCTCCAAAAACTCTAAGATGCCTTTAGGCGCAATATATCCACTGACAATATTTTAAAATTCAAAAAGGCGAACGCATTCCTATACCGCGAAACAAAAGTCTCCAAACGCGTCTCACTAGAAATATACACTTCAGCAATAAAACCAAACACGCCTGTATCAAAAATCTGGAGTACCATTTGTACCTTTTGTTTGGCTTAAAACCGTACCACTCTGTACACGCCATACACAGTGCCAACTCACAAAACCCAATCACCGACAGTTAGCTTACGGCAGAAGAATTCGGCACTAACTGGTCGAACGATTCAAACGACATAAACTTCTCGACTACTTTTCGCTGACACAAACAAAACCTACTCCCTACCCCCACTCCCTATACACCCTCATCCTCAGCAAAAATAATTGAAACCCCAGTTACTCCTCTCGAACTAAAATCCGCACTATTAAAATTAAAAGTAAAACTCCAAGGCTGGACAGAATATCCCATGCTAAATAATCTTCACCCAGGAGTCACATCACGTCTCCTCGACCATTATCATAACATATTTAATAAATTCCTACTACAACACTATAAACTGAGCAAAATCATCCCCATAAATAAACCTAACTTCGGCAAAACTGAACTCATTAGGTACCGACCCATTTCGCTAAACTCTTGCTGCGCCAAAACTCTAAACAAAATAATTGCTAACCGACTATGGTGGTTTGTGTCCCAAAACAAATTAATCAACAGTCGGCAAACCGGCTTCAAGAGGGGCCAATCGCTTTCTGATAATCTAGTGGCGCTAGATTTTCTGATCACGTCAGCCCTCTCATCCAAAAACCATCTCTCGATCATCTCACTCGACTTCACAATCTGACAGTCTGACAATCCACTCCGTCATAGATTAGTTACATTCGTGGAAAATTGGCCCTAAAATCATCAACTATGACCCTAGTTTCATGTCTAATAGAAAACTGGTTGTATATGCAAACAACTCTCTCGGTTGCAAAATGAAAACATATGCACATTTGTAGGAAGCATTCCTGTCAAGTCAAAATCTCGTCAAAGTCCTCAAAAATATTGGGAATCACTTTCAATCACAGATTCAACTGGAACAATCACATTCTAAACCTTTTAACCTCCCTCAACTCCCGGCTAAACATAGCCAAATGTGTGTCCAATTACAAATACAACTGCAACCAACTATCTGTGATGGAAACTCACCACCCTCCCTTTTAAACTATATCAAAGTAATTTAACACTCATAATACTCGTATAAGCAATATGCTTTTCGAAGCCCAAATAATGCCAATAGAAACCCGTAAGCAGCTTTCGATAGCAATGCTCATTAAACCAATTCTTCTCTCAAATGACTCTCCTTTAGCAATACCATTAAAAAATATATCTATATCTAAAAATCCAGCACCTAAAATTCCCTCTGCTTTCCACCGCTCCCTGCTACTCAACAGAAGCCTTGGTCTTCTAACCAAACCCTTACCCATACACTTAATCAAAAGCACATCTCCACCCTTGACACTAAACCTCCACTCTATCCGCAATACCTATCTTCAGCCACTTCCGAAATCTTCCACCCCACCTGTAATTTACCAAAAAGAATTCCTACACCTTAAACAATCCCTACACTCTCATGTATTCATATACACAGACTGTTCAGATTGTTCCGGTTCCTCCTTCAGTTTAGTAATGAATAGAGTACATGATAAATTCTTTCTTTCCCACTACAGCTCGTCTTTATCAACGGATATCATAGCCATTCTCAAGGCAGTGCAGAGGGTAAAAGAAGCACATACTTTCTTTGGTACATGTACCGACTCACTTTCTTCATTAAAAGCCATAGCCAACATTTCCAATTTATCATATTACCCCCTAACAATCTGGCAGACTCTTGCAAAATTTTCACCATAAAGAAAAGTTGTCTGGACCTCTGGCTACTGCAACATCACCATCACCGAAAAAGCAGATAAAGTTGCTAAATGTACATTCAAATTCCATCTCATTTTCCAAGAAAACTGCAATATAACTGATGTCATAAAACACATTAAAACCCACTTTAAAATAGAACTGAACTCACTTATTTCTTCCACTAATAACCACTAAAAATTATACAATACTCCAAAAAACACCATTTACGTTACGGTCGACTACTACTTGATCAGCCTACATCGTCTTTTATTCTGAAAAATCATTCGGATACGTCTCGGCCACACCAATCTTACCCACTCCCACCTTTTCGACCGCTTCAACTCTTCATCCAATATCTGTAAATCCTACAAGTTAAATACACCTATGTCAGTAAAACATATTCTTTCTGATTATCAAATAAAAATATTATTAATAAAAGTAGCTTGTATGTTCTAATACTACCTTGCACCTACCCACATACATATAATATAACTATTACTTATATTCCTAAGCCTTTTAACTATTACTATTATTACTATTATTGCAAATATCTTGATTAGTAATTAAGCTTAAGGCCTTGATGCTATAGTTTTGTTTAAGTTTATCTGTAATTTGACATTGCATTTAAACTGCCCACACATAAATAAATAAAAATTAATTAAGCTCAAAATATTTAATATCTCAGCTGTACAGAAAGTCTAATCTCTGATTAATTGTTAGTTGCTAGATTTAAGCAATATTATCTATGTTAATACTTATAAATGGCGAATAAACCAATTGTTAAATAAATAATATATAATGCACATGTTGACAGTCACTGCCTAGTGATTTCTTTGTATTAAGTACTCGAACTATGGATGCAACTTCATCAGTAGTCACCATAGGCACATCTGAGTTGTGCAGATTAGTCAATACACGTATCGAATGTTTGCCAATGTCAATAGTAACACTGTCCGAAAGATTGTCTGCTAGTTTGTGTTTGCCTTGGAAAAGTTCTCCTAGTATATGTGCTTTTTCTTGCCGTGTGGTGTAAGTAATTCCATTGTATGCAAAACTTGGTTTAAATTGAATTCACTTTCTTGTTAACTTAATTATTTCCCAAAGTTGGTTAGAGTGCTTTTAGGCTTGCTAACTTGATGTTCCAAGTGAAGTTTTTGTGAACAACTATTTTTGATTTTATTAAGTGGTTCAGATGGTTAAGCTGTACTTTGGTAATTAGTTGCCTCGTCCTTAACCATTGCCGATTGATAGTATTCCTCTTTTTAGATAACCTAATTATAAAGCTTGGTTATTTATTTATTATAGCACAACTAAAACTAAATTTGTAGCATCCCGTCTAACGGTTGACGGAGTCGACGTTAAAACAGAAGACTATGCGAAATACCTAGGACGTTATATAGACAACAAATTAAATTGGAAACAACATATACAGAAAAAGCGAGAACAAATAAAATTGAAGACTAGACAGCTTTATTGGCTTCTTAACCCTAGATCTAATCTATCGCTAGAAAATAAGCTTTTGATATACAAAGCCATAATCAAACCCATATAGACATACGGTGCTCAAATATGGGGAACATCCAAAAAATCAAATGTCGCTATAATCCAAAGACAGCAGTCACGAATATTAAGAATAATGCCAAAGCAGGATGGAACATAACAAACGCCGACTTAAACCGCGACCTCAACATTCCTACAGTAGCAGAGGAAAGAACCAGAAGAAGTCGAAAATATCAAACAATGTTACCATATCACATGAACGTCAATGTCAGCTTACTTCCGCAAAAAGAATTACATTGTAGGCGACGTTTAAAAGGGACAAGACCAGTTCATCTGGTAAACTAACTTAAAATAATTAATTATAAAAACTACCTTCTACTTCTTCACTATATTATTCTTCACTATTATTATATGAACTGCTCTTAGAAGCTAAATACACCCATATTCGACATTTAAACAATGTACTAGTAGTCTACGAAGACATAAGACATAAGTACTAAATAAAGGTTAATAAAAATAAATAAATAAAATAAAAATTTCTTATAGAGGCTTGTGAATAGTTTCTTTTATACCTAAATTACAAGTGATAAGGATAATTTCATTGTAAGAGGAAATAAAATATTATCAGTGGAAGCAGACGTAGAAGTTTCGGCGCGAAATAAATGCAGATCGGCTAGCAGACTCTCTATAATTTTATTAAAGAGTTGCCAATTACACTTAGTTTAAATCGGACAATTTTTATTGTGTATATTGGTGTTAGATGCTGTCTTGGTAACTATAGGAAAGTACTTCTCTAATCTTTGGAGTGGTATGAATGCTTTAATCATTCCAGTCCACGTTTTGGGAATGGTCCCTGCAAATACTGCAGCAATGAGACCACTTCAATTTGTCTTACACGGACAAAATTAAGGCAGGATACTCCAAAAATTAAGAGTTATGACGATGATTTCGACAAATTTACAGCTTACTAGTATTATAACCAAATTCAGATCTCTATCTCAAAAACTGTTCATACATACACAGATAGAGTTACAGACATATAATAAACCTTCACTTGAGTGCTTACTCACTTGATTTCTTTGAATGCATCCACGGCAACATTGGCAGAGGATAGAGCTTGCTGCTTGGTTTTTTCAAGGAAAAGCTTATCGAAGCGATGGCTGGATGATTCAATATATTCGACCAAATAGCCGACTCCGCGTACTCCAGTCGAAGGTCTTGCCAATGCTACTTTGTCACTCAATGACATATGGCAGCTTTTTAAATTTCCTCGCTAATAAGAGAGCATTTCTACAATTATCCTTTTTAACTAGGAAGACAATCCAGTAATTACCAAAAAGAGTGATGAAGTTGGTGGTCGACTCGTTGGGGTTTTCGATGGTGGCGTTTGGAAATGTGATGGTTTTGATTGCAACATTGTTACAAAAATAGTTACCTTTTACCAGAATAATAGATTTCTTGTTCTTTTCTAGTATTGTGTTGTAGAATACAAGGAAAATTAGAAACCATTTTTATTTAAAAACATATTTGTTACTTACATATTTGTTACTTAGTACTTTTTGATTTAGAAACTTTAAAATACAAAACGCCTAACTTCCGCTTGTTGGTTGTATCTTGGGCTCTTTGTTTTGAGTTTTAAAATTATTGCTGTTGTCATGCCAACTATGCAATGTTGTTGTATAGCATTGCCATGGGGAATTCATGTGACTGTTTCGCCATATAATATTATTTATTAAGATAAATTTCACTAATATTACCGTTTATGTTCGCATCTCTTTTTATTTATTTACTGATTTTTTTTGTGGAGGCTTTCATGCGCATTTAGCGTTTAGGAACGCTTTAAAAGTTTATGAAGCAATTAAGGAAGCTGAAGATATTAAAGACGATGCAATTATCAAACTCGCTTCGCAACACGCAGAGCTTTTGGAAACATCTAAAAATTCTCCGATGAACGCTGAGGTACATTTTGAGAAAATAAAAATTTCTACATGTTCTGGGAATTACGAAAGTTGGTTATTTCTCGATTTATTTTCGGGCGCGATCGATGCAAAAAAAAATGTAATGGCTACTCCAAAGCTTCACTCTTTAAAGACATATTTGTCAGGAGATGAGTTGAATCTCGTCCAACAAATTCCAATTACGGGCGGCAACTATCCCCAAGCGTGGGAACGTCTTCAACGACGATATGACAAGAAACCGTTAATTATTGGATTGTTTGTGAAAAATTTTGTAAATCTGCCGCTAACCAACACATTAATCGTATCGGTTCTGCGAAAAATACATGATGGTGCTAATGAAGTTTTAGGACTGAGGCCCTCGATTGCTGAAGTCGTGGCACATTCTTAATATACAAACTGTTTAAAAGTTTAGGTGATGAAATAAAGAAAGCATGGGCAGAGCAATCAGACGGAGAAAGTGAGATAGTTGATAGTTTCTTAGTATTTCTGTCTAGCCGATGCGACGCTCGAGAGACTTTGCAGATGTAGCACGTTACTCAAACCCGACGCGCTATTACAATCAGTCATGCCAAAACAGATCAAACGAAAATGTAAACATTCGTTCTTCATATGAATAAAATTTCTTCCGTTGATATGTTAATCGCTAATCATAATTTGGTCGGCAACATCCAATCATCATAAATTGGGGGGTCAATTCCAGCTCTATTTAATAACTTTTCGTTTTGCGCAACTTCAACAATCGCTGCAAACGAAGTTGGTAAGTTATTGAAATGCCGTATGCTGCTTGACTCCGATTCTACGAAATGTTTCGTAACTAAATCGTTTATTCAACGTGTCAACGAACTGAATCGTCCGAATCAACATGCACGCGTTTCTGTATGCGGTGTTTCTACAACAACGTTAGAGTCACTCGTGGCATTGTTCGTATTGTGATACAATAACGTATATTAATGGAAGAGTTGATCTTCACTATTGGATGATTCAAATACTCCCTGGACTCAAATAAACAAGTCGACACTATCAGATGCATGTTTTAATGTACCAGGTCAAAATTGATATCATCATCGCTTCGGATAACCTATGGAATATTTACACAAGCGAACGACTGCTATTCGGTGAGAATTTTCCTATTGCTTCTGGCCACTATTAGAGTAGGTGCCCTGGAAAAATTGAGCAGAAAGATTTGCTATCCCAACATCAGAGCTACTTACAGCTACATTGCACTTTATACAAGTTGGAAATAACTCGGAGTTGTTTTTGATTTTGGTGAATAAGAAAAATGTTGGGATATTCACAAATATGAAATTTTACTTTGCACAAATAACTATTATAGCATGATTAATTACAAACATTAAAATTACTACGAGCCTGTACATGATTCTTATAATCGATTTCGGAACAAGAGCACTGTTATTTTTTTAAATAACCGATTCTCAATATTTTTTAAGCGGACCCAATTCATACAGAAGCAGGGCGCACCCTTGGATTTGTAACATGAAGTAACATTAACTTTAGGCACACATTTATTGACATAATCCAGCATAGTCGTGTTGAAGTATCAATACCAAGTAAAGAACTTAATATTGACCAATCCGTGGAAGAAAGCAATGGATGAAGACGATTAAAATTAGTATGTTAGCACTCATTTAATCAGATGCAAACAGAAGTTGGCTAAGAGTTAGTGTCACCCCAAAAGTTGGTAGGTGTTTTCTGGAATTGACAATGGAGAGGATCTCGTAAAAGATCATACGATCTTTGATGTTGAAATGTCGATTATTTGCTGGGGAGAGAGATCCAGCAATAAGTCTCGCTGAATTTTATTCGTACAAAACGAAAAACTCCATACATAGCGACACTTTCTGGTCTTGACAAGCTACGTAATATTGATGTAAAATCCTTACTAACTAATCTGGGTTTAAACTGCCTTTATGTTAAATCCATTGAAAAAACTACGAATAATGACCTCAAGCTACTCCTGTATGTTGTGTATTTTGCAAACAATAGCATCACTTTACACCAACTGTGTATAGAATATTTGTACATCAACCATACAAAAGTACGCTGAGAGTATAAGACTAAATCCTACAACAAACTGACTAAGTGCTACAACTGCCAGCTCTATGGACACGATTCCATGCATTGTGCTGTTAAAACTTCTTGTGCCCACTGTGCAGGCCCGCATAAAACTATTGATTGCCCTGACAAGAGCAACGTAAAATGCGCAAAATTGCAAAGTCCATGCCTTTCTTATCAGGCCCTTCTCCTAAGAAAATCTTCAAACGGTAATTCTCAAAAAAATTTAAAATACCTAGACAAACTGCTCATGGAATGACACAAAAGAAACATGAATCAATTGTACCCAACGCTGAATTACTCTCAAAATAATCCATCTGCTGTTTATCAGAGCTACAGAAAGGCAGTAGTCAACCAAACCTCTAATTTACGGCCTCGTATGACTTATTCATTAATGATGAAATTACTGCTCTCACAACTGAGCTCCTGAACAAATTGAGCGGCTGCACCACAAAGACCGAACAGTTTAATATTATATCTCAACTTGCTGTTAAATTTGTCTACTCAAATAAGTAAATCTCTCAAATTATTTTCTCTTTGGTAAGTTATTGAAATGCCGTATGCTGCTTGACTCCGATTCTACGAAATGTTTCGTAACTAAATCGTTTATTCAACGTGTCAACGAACTGAATCGTTCGAATCAACATGCACGCGTTTCTGTATGCGGTGTTTCTACAACAACGTTAGAGTCACTCGTGGCATTGTTCGTATTGTGATACAATAACGTATATTAATGGAAGAGTTGATCTTCACTATTGGATGATTCAAATACTCCCTGGACTCAAATAAACAAGTCGACACTATCAGATGCATGTTTTAATGTACCAGGTCAAAATTGATATCATCATCGCTTCGGATAACCTATGGAATATTTACACAAGCGAACGACTGCTATTCGGTGAGAATTTTCCTATTGCTTCTGGCCACTATTAGAGTAGGTGCCCTGGAAAAATTGAGCAGAAAGATTTGCTATCCCAACATCAGAGCTACTTACAGCTACATTGCACTTTATACAAGTTGGAAATAACTCGGAGTTGTTTTTGATTTTGGTGAATAAGAAAAATGTTGGGATATTCACAAATATGAAATTTTACTTTGCACAAATAACTATTATAGCATGATTAATTACAAACATTAAAATTACTACGAGCCTGTACATGATTCGTATAATCGATTTCGGAACAAGAGCACTGTTATTTTTTTAAATAACCGATTCTCAATATTTTTTAAGCGGACCCAATTCATACAGAAGCAGGGCGCACCCTTGGATTTGTAACATGAAGTAACATTAACTTTAGGCACACATTTATTGACATAATCCAGCATAGTCGTGTTGAAGTATCAATACCAAGTAAAGAACTTAATATTGACCAATCCGTGGAAGAAAGCAATGGATGAAGACGATTAAAATTAGTATGTTAGCACTCATTTAATCAGATGCAAACAGAAGTTGGCTAAGAGTTAGTGTCACCCCAAAAGTTGGTAGGTGTTTTCTGGAATTGACAATGGAGAGGATCTCGTAAAAGATCATACGATCTTTGATGTTGAAATGTCGTTTATTTGCTGGGGAGAGAGATCCAGCAATAAGTCTCGCTGAATTTTATTCGTACAAAACGAAAAACTCCATACATAGCGACACTTTCTGGTCTTGACAAGCTACGTAATATTGATGTAAAATCCTTACTAACTAATCTGGGTTTAAACTGCCTTTATGTTAAATCCATTGAAAAAACTACGAATAATGACCTCAAGCTGCTCCTGTATGTTGTGTATTTTGCAAACAATAGCATCACTTTACACCAACTGTGTATAGAATATTTGTACATCAACCATACAAAAGTACGCTGAGAGTATAAGACTAAATCCTACAACAAACTGACTAAGTGCTACAACTGCCAGCTCTATGGACACGATTCCATGCATTGTGCTGTTAAAACTTCTTGTGCCCACTGTGCAGGCCCGCATAAAACTATTGATTGCCCTGACAAGAGCAACGTAAAATGCGCAAAATTGCAAAGTCCATGCCTTTCTTATCAGGCCCTTCTCCTAAGAAAATCTTCAAACGGTAATTCTCAAAAAAATTTAAAATACCTAGACAAACTGCTCATGGAATGACACAAAAGAAACATGAATCAATTGTACCCACAGAGAACCCAACCCTGAATTACTCTCAAAATAATCCATCTGCTGTTTATCAGAGCTACAGAAATGCAGTAGTCAACCAAACCTCTAATTTACGGCCTCGTATGACTTATTCATTAATGATGAAATTACTGCTCTCACAACTGAGCTCCTGAACAAATTGAGCGGCTGCACCACAAAGACCGAACAGTTTAATATTATATCTCAACTTGCTGTTAAATTTGTCTACTCAAATAAGTAAATCTCTCAAATGTGTAAATAATATAGCATGGAGTGCCCGTGCCGTCATTGCTAAGCGACTTGAACTAGTCCATCAGTAAAATTAATATTTATGTCTGTCTTTTTAGCGAAACATGGCTAATGCAAAAAAATATATGGCTAATTCCTAACTATATACTCTATAGAAATGATAGCACTACTAGTACAGGCGGAGATGTTGCTATTATTGTCCACAAAACCGTTAAGCATTAACAAATCAAAAGCTTAATCACCCTTCTTATTGAGAACATTGCTATAAAAATATACACACACTCTTATAAATAACTTAAAATATATTCGGTGTATTTTCCTTGTCCAACAGCCAAATGTTTAAATAACCAATATACTTCTTCATTGATAACCCAGCACATTAAAAATAGGTTTTATTCAAAGTTGCTCAAATTATCTTGTCTAAATGGTGACTACATAGTGGGTGGAGACTTAAACTGCAGACATCGCGTATGGAACTGCGCCAGGGTTAACTCTTTCGGTAATACCCTTCATGAACTCTTGTCTTTGGGGAAATTTACCATTTTATACTCTAAAGACCCAAAATATATACCGGCAAGTTATAAAGGAAAACTGTACACTCTTGATATCTTTCTTACAAATTCGCTGACAAAGTTTTCTGAGCCTATTGTTCATACAGATCTTTCATCTGACCATCTGCCCGTTTTATTGAGATTCAGTAAAGGAGTTAATGTCACTAAACCTGAATCACATTTGCTATACTCGAAGGCTGAATGGAGGAAGTTAAAGCGGTTCCTGAGTGGTTCATCATCTGAAAATCTTGAACTCTTTGAGAACTCAGACCCTAATTCCGAAGCAATCGACTTAATGGCCAACATACGTAAAACAAATATAATTAATACACCTAAACAGTAAGTACCTGAAAAGCGAGTTAAAACCGTAGTCCATAAACTTTCACCATGCATTAAAAATATCATTAACCTAAGAAACAAATCTCTAAGGAAATGTATTAGAACTAATCTTTAAAGCCAGGGTTAATTTCTTAAATTATGAAATTCGACAGAAGCTCTTTAATTAAATAATGCGTCTTGGAATCATAAATTGTCTGCATTAGGCAAAATACCCAACCCTTTTGGAAACTTACCAAAGTCATTAAAAACAAATCCGCGCTATTAAAATTAAAAGTAAAACTCCAAGTCTGGACAGAATATCCCATGCTAAATAATCTTCACCCATCAGTGACATCACGTCTCCTCGACCATTATCATAACATCTTTAATAAATTCCATTTACAACACTATAAACTAAGCAAAATCATCCCCATAAATAAACCTAACTTCGGCAAAACTGAACTCAATAGCTACCGACCCATTTCGCTAAACTCTTGCTGCGCCAAAACTCTAGACAAAATAATTGCTAACCGACTATGGTGGTCTGTGTCCCAAAACAAATTAATCAACAGTCGGCAAACCGGTTTCAAGAGACGCAAATCGCTGTCTGATAATCTAGATCTAATCGCTAGATTTTCTGATCATGTCAGCCCTCTCCTCCAAAAACCATCTCTCGATCATCTCACTCGACTTCACCACTGCGTCTGACAATCCACTCCGTCATAGATGAGTTACTTTCGTGGAAAATTGGCCCTAAAATCATCCTATGTCCCTAGCTTCATGTCTAATAGAAAAATGGTTGTATATGCAAACAACTCTCTCGGTTGCAAAATGAAAACATTTGCATATTTGTAGGAAGCATTCCTGTCAAGTCAAAATCTCCTCCTCTCTAGCTCCGATTGCAGACGTCAAAATCCTCAAAAATATTGGGAATCACCTTCAATCACAGATACAACTGGAACAATCACATTCTAAACCTTTTAACCTCCCTCAACTCCCGGCTAAACATAGCCAAATGTGTGTCCAATTACAAATACAACTGCAACCAACTATCTGTGATGGAAACTCACCACCCTCCCTTTTAAACTATATCAAAGTAATTTAACACTCATCCTTTAGATTTTAGATTTAGCTTTTAGATCTACTCCTATAAACAATATGCTTTTCGAAACCCAAATAATGCCAATAGAAACCCGTAAGCAGCTTTCGATAGCAATGCTCATTAAACCAATACTTCTCTCAAATGACTCTCCTTTAGCAATACCACTCAAAAATATATCTAACTCTAAAAATCCAGCACCTAAAATTCCCTCTGCTTTCCACCGCTCCCTGCTACTCAACAGAAGCCTTGGTCTTCTAACCAAACCCTTACCCATACACTTAATCAAAAGCACATCTCCACCCTTGACACTAAACCTCCACTCCTCTATCCGCAATACCTATCTTCAGCCACTTCCAAGTCTTCCACCCCACCTGTAATTTACCAAAAAGAATTCCTACACCTTAAACAATCCCTACACTCTCATGTATTCATATACACAGACTGTTCAGATTGGACTCCGGTTCATCCTTCAGTTTAGTAATGAATAGAGTACATGATAAATTCTTTCTTCCCCACTACAGCTCGTCTTTCTCAACGGATATCATAGCCATTCACAAGGCAGTGCAGAGGGTAAAAGAAGCACATACTTTCTTTGGTACATGTACCGACTCACTTTCTTCATTAAAAGCCATAGCCAACATTTCCAATTTATTATATTACCCCCTAACAATCTGGCAGACTCTTGCAAAAAATTCACCATAAAGAAAAGTTGTCTGGACCTCTGGCTACTGCAACATCACCATCACCGAAAAAGCAGATAAAGTTGCTAAATGTACATTCAAATTCCATCTCATTTTCCAAGAAAACTGCAATATAACTGATGTCATAAAACACATTAAAACCCACTTTAAAATAGAACTGAACTCACTTATTTCTTCCACTAATAACCACTAAAAATTATACAATACTCCAAAAAACACCATTTACGTTACGGTCGACTACTACTTGATCAGCCTACATGGTCTTTTATTCTCAAAAATAATTCGGATACGTCTCGGCCACACCAATCTTACCCACTCCCACCTTTTCGACCGCTTCAACTCTTCGTACAATATCTGTAAATTCTACAAGTTAAATACACCTATCTCAGTAAAACATATTCTCTCTGATTATCACTTCTTCCATAGAAATAGGATCAAAACTCTTAGCCACCTTGACCCTCTTACAATCCTCTTCAATCCTTTCAAAGATAGTTTACCCAAGCTCATTAGTTTCCTAAAATCATGCAACTTATTAAGCCAATTATGAAATCAAATAAAAATATTATTAAGAAATGTAGATTGTATGTTCTAATACTACCTTGCACCTACCCAAATACATATAATATAACTATTAATTATATTTAACTATTACTATTATCACTATTATTGCTAATATCTTGATTAGTAATTAAGCTTAAGGCCTTGATGCTATAGTTTTGTTTAAGTTTATCTGTAATTTGACATTGCATTTAAACTGCCCACACATAAATAAATAAAAATTAATTAAGCTCAAAATATTTAATATCTCAGCTGTACAGAAAGTCTAATCTCTGATTAATTGTTAGTTGCTAGATTTAAGCAATATTATCTATGTTAATACTTATAAATGGCGAATAAACCAATTGTTAAATAAATAATATATAATGCACATGTTGACAGTCACTGCCTAGTGATTTCGTTGTATTAAGTACTCGAACTATGGATGCAACTTCATCAGTAGTCACCATAGGCACATCTGAGTTGTGCAGATTAGTCAATACACGTATCGAATGTTTGCCAATTCAATAGTAACACTGTCCGAAAGATTGTCTGCTAGTTTGTGTTTGCCTTGGAAAAGTTTCCTAGTATATGTGCTTTTTCTTGCCGTGTGGTGTAAGTAATTCCATTGTATGCAAAACTTGGTTTAAATTGAATTCACTTTCTTGTTAACTTAATTATTTCCCAAAGTTGGTTAGAGTGCTTTTAGGCTTGCTAACTTGATGTTCCAAGTGAAGTTTTTGTGAACAACTATTTTTGATTTTATTAAGTGGTTCAGATGGTTAAGCTGTACTTTGGTAATTAGTTGCCTCGTCCTTAACCATTGCCGATTGATAGTATTCCTCTTTTTAGATAACCTAATTATAAAGCTTGGTTATTTATTTATTATAGCACAACTAAAACTAAATTTGTAGCACCCCGTCTAACGGTTGACGGAGTCGTCGTTAAAACAGAAGACTATGCGAAATACCTAGGACATTATATAGACAACAAATTAAATTGGAAACAACATATACAGAAAAAGCGCGAACAAATAAAATTGAAGACTAGACAGCTTCATTGGCTTCTTAACCCTAGATCTAATCTATCTCTAGAAAATAAGCTTTTGATATACAAAGCCATGATCAAACCCATATGGACATACGGTGCCCAAATATGTGGAACATCCAAAAAATCAAATGTCGCTATAATCCAAAGACAGCAGTCACGAATATTAAGAACAAAGCAGGATGGTACATAACAAACGCCGACTTAAACCGCGACCTCAACATTCCTACAGTAGCAGAGGAAAGAACCAGAAGAAGTCGGATATATCAAACAATGTTAGTATCACATGAACGTCAATGTCAGCTTACTTCCGCAAAAAGAATTCATTAACCAACTAGCCTATCTACTTCTATCACTATATGATATAACTTCTATGAACTGCTCATAGAAGCTAAATACACCCATATTCGACATTTAAACAATGTACTAGTAGTCTAAAGACAAAGACATAAGTACTAAATAAAGGTTAATAAAAAAAAAAATTAAATTAAAATTTCTTATAGAGGCTTGTGAATAGTTTCTTTTATACCTAAATTACAAGTGATAAGGATAATTTCTATTGTAAGAGGAAATAAAATATTATCAGTGGAAGCAGACGTAGGAGTTTCGGCGCGAAATAAATGCAGATCGGCTAGCAGACTCTCTATAATTTTCTTAAAGAGTTGCCAATTGCACTTACTTTAAATCGGAAAATTTTTATTGTGTATATTGGTGTTAGATGCTGGCTTGGTAACTATAGGAAGGTCGTTGTGAGTCGTAGGACGAGTGTCATCTCGAAAGCTAAGGCAGGGTGTGGCTTAACAATTAGCTAGAATGTCTATAGGGTCCTTAGTTTACTGTCGTAAACTTGTTAATAAATGTCATGCAGAATTTTACCCCGGAAGTTAAAGGAAAAGTTTTATACCAATCGATGTCTTTTTGATGAGTACTCGGCAATGAGCATTGAATTCAGCTTATCTTGAAATTATATTTATATTTAGTTTTTGTTGTTGCTAATTCTATTGTCAACCGATTAGACGCCAATTACTTTTTCGTCATTATCGTTTTGATCCAAGGTTTGCAGCGGACGAAAATAATTTTTATATTTTATAGTTTGCCTAGTTGGTTTGCCTTTCAAAAGGGCATTGCATCAATAGAGGCGTTGACAGTCTTTTGATTGTCGTTCCTTTTGATGTATATTTTCAATATTACCGTTCATTTTAGACTTGCTTTGTGCAAGTTGAACAAAAATGTTAGAATACAATTGTTTGGTTGTTTTGAGAAAAAATGGAATTTCCATTAATTTCATTCTCTTTTTATATTGATTGAATATTGCTTCATCAGTTTGCCGTTGATTTCTATGTAAAATCCGAAACCGAATGTATGACAAATAAGATTTATAAAAAAAAAGTTTATTTCAAATTGACATAATCAATTTAGTGTATTTAAAGCATGGAAAAAAATGGCAGTAAGGCGCCAAAATCAAACAATCCACACCATTGTGGAGTCAAAGAGACTGAGAAATACTGTAGTTAGCGTTTAACGACAATTCGAACTAGAATTGGGGAGAGGAAAGGACAAAATGCATAAATATAAAAACAACCGCAAAACACGTTGAAGACGAGAGGATAAATACAAAAAACATAAACATTAGCATAATTCGAACTCTTAAAATTTTGCCCTACCAAAAATCGCTCAAAGCGACTAAAAAGTTTGCACTTGCCATTTACATTGTCATACTACGTTAATCTCGAACAGCGCCTATGGCTTTGCTAGTATATACTGAGGCAAATTACAAAATAGACGGAGAGATATAAAGAATTGTAAATACACAAAATATAACATAAACCTATGAGAAAGAAAAGTGATTTAAAGAATTAAAACAATGTAAAACCAAAAGCAAAATAAATTGCTTTTCATAGAAAACTTTAAAACGCAATTATAACATTGCTAACACTGCTCTGTAGAAATAAATAATGTACTATTCTCAAATAAGAAACTTTAAGCAACAAAATGTTCCGTAAATTTAATTATTTCATATGAGATAATTGTAAATGAAGTACTTCTCTAATCTTTGGATTGGTATGAGTGCTTCAATCATTCCAGTCCACGTTTTGGGAATGGTCCCTGCAAATACTGCAGCAATGAGACCACTTCAATTTGTCTTACACGGACAAAATTAAGGCAGGATACTCCAAAAATTAAGAGTTATGACGATGATTTCGACAAATTTACAGCTTAATAGTATGATAACCAAATTCAGATCTCTATCTCAAAAACTGTTCATACATACACATATAGAGTTACAGACATATAATAAACCTTCATTTGAGTGCTTACTCACTTGATTTCTTTGAATGCATCCACGGCAGCATTGGCAGAGGATAGAGCTTGCTGCTTGGTTTTTTCAAGGAAAAGCTTATCGAAGCGATGGCTGGATGATTCAATATATTCGACCAAATAGCCGACTCCGCGTACTCCAGTCGAAGGTCTTGCCAATGCTACTTTGGCACTCAATGACATATGGCAGCTTTTTAAATTTCCTCGCTAATAAGAGAGCATTTTTACAATTATCCTTTTTAACTAGGAAGACAATCCAGTAATTACCCCAAAGAGTGATGAAGTTGGTGGTCGACTCGTTGGGGTTTTCGATGGTGGCGTTTTGAAATGTGATGGTTTTGATTGCAACATTGTTACAAAAATAGTTACCTTTTACCAGAATAATAGATTTCTTGTTCTTTTCTAGTATTGTGTTGTAGAATACAAGGAAAATTAGAAAACATTTTTATTTAAAAACATATTTGTTACTTACATATTTGTTACTTAGTACTTTTTGATTTAGAAACTTTAAAATACAAAACGCTTAACTTCCGCTTGTTGGTTGTATCTTGGGCTCTTTGTTTTGAGTTTTAAAATTATTGCTGTTGTCATGCCAACTATGCAATGTTGTTGTATAGCATTGCCATGGGGAATTCATGTGACTGTTTCGCCATATAATATTATTTATTAAGATTAATTCCACTAATATTACTGTTTTTGTTCGCATCTGTTTTTATTTATTTAAATTAATTAATTTAAATTTTTTTGTGGAGGCATTCATGCGCATTTAGCATTTAGGAACGCTTTAAAAGTTTATGAAGCGAATAACGAAGCTGAAGATATTAAGGACGATGCAATTATCAAACTCGCTTCGCAACACGCAGAGCTTTTGGAAACATCTAAAAATTCTCCGATGAACGCTGAGGTACATTTTGAGAAAATAAAAATTTCTACATGTTCTGGGAATTACGAAAGTTGGTTATTTCTCGATTTATTTTCGGGCGCGATCGATGCAAAAAAAAATGTAATGGCTACTCCAAAGCTTCACTCTTTAAAGACATATTTGTCAGGAGATGAGTTGAATCTCGTCCAACAAATTCCAATTACGGGCGGCAACTATCCCCAAGCGTGGGAACGTCTTCAACGACGATATGACAAGAAACCGTTAATTATTGGATTGTTTGTGCAAAATTTTGTAAATCTGCCGCTAACCAACACATTAATCGTATCGGTTCTGCGAAAAATACATGATGGTGCTAATGAAGTTTTAGGACTGAGGCCCTCGATTGCTGAAGTCGTGGCCCATTCTTAATATACATACTGTTTAAAAGTTTGGGTGATGAAATAAAGAAAGCATGGGCAGAGCAATCAGACGGAGAAAGTGAGATAGTTGATAGTTTCTTAGTATTTCTGTCTAGCCGATGCGACGCTCGAGAGACTTTGCAGACGTAGCACGTTACTCAAACCGGACGTGCTATCACAATCAGTCATGCCAAAACAGATCAAACGAAAATGTAAACATTCGTTCTTCATATGAATAAAATTTCTTCCGTTGATATGTTAACCGCTAATCATAATTTGGTCGGCAACATCCAATCATCATAAATTGAGGGGGGTCAATCCAGCTCTATTTAATAACTTTTCATTTTGCGCAACTTTAACAATCGCTGCAAACGAAGTTGACGCCTTTGGTAAGTTATTGAAATGCTGTATGCTGCTTGACTCCGATTCTACGAAATGTTTCGTAACTGAATCGTTTATTAAACGTGTCAACGAACTGAATCATTCGAATCAACATGCACGCGTTTCTGTATGCGGTGTTTTTGCAACAACGCTAGAGTCACTCGTGGACAAGTTCGTATTGTGATACAATAACGTATATTAATGGAAGAGTTGATATCTTCACTATTGGATGATTCAAATACTCCGTGGACTCAAATAAAAAAGTTGAAACTGTCAGATGCATATTTTAATGCACCAGGTCAAAATTGATATCAACATCGTTTCGGATTAACTATGGAATATATACACAAGCGAACGACTGCTATTCGGTGAGAATTTTCCTATTGCTTCTGGCAACTATTAGAGTAGGTGCCCTGGAAAAATTGAGCAGAAAGATTTGCTATCCCAACATCAGAGCTACTTGCAGCTACATTGCACTTTATACAAGTTGGAAATAACTCTGAGTTGCTTTTGATTTTGGTGAATAAGAAAAATGTTGGGATATTCATTAATATGAAATTTTACTTTGCACAAATAACTATTATAGCACGATTGATTAGAAACATTAAAATTACTAAATTATCCTGTGCATGATTCGCATAATCGATTTTGGAACAAGAGCGCTTATATTTTTTAAATAACCGATTCTCAATATTTTTTAAGCGGACCCAATTCATACAGAAGCAGGGCGGAGGCTTGGAATCGTAACATGAAGTAACATTAACTTTAGGCACATTTATTGACATAATCCAGCATAGTCGTGTTGAAGTATCAATACCAAGTAAACAACTTAATATTGACCAATCCGTGGAAGAAAGCAATGGGTTAAGACGATTAAAATTAGTATGTTAGCACTTATTTAATCAGATGCAAACAGAAGTTGGCTAAGAGTTAGTGTCACCCCAAAAGTGGGTAGGTGTCTTCTGGAATTGAGAATGGAGAGGATCTCGTAGAAGATCATACGATCTCTGATGTTGAAGTGTCGTTTATTTGCTGGAGAGAGATGCAGCAATAAGTCTCGCTGAATTTTTTTCGTACGAAACGAAAAACGATACTTTTTGGTCTTGACAACCTACTTAATATTGAAGTAAAATCCTTACTAACTAATCTGGGTTTAAACTGCCTTGATGTTAAATTCATTAAAAAAACTACGAATAATGACCTCAAACTACTCCTGTATGTTGTATATTTTGCAAACAATAGAATCACTTTACACCAGCTGCGTATAGAATATTTGTACATCAACCATACAAAAGTACGCTGGGAGTATAAGACGAAATTCTACAACAAACTCAGACTCAGTGCTACAACTGCCAGCTCTATGGACACGATTCCATGCATTGTGCTGTTAAAACTTCTTGTGCCCACTGTGTAGGCCCGCATAAAACTATTGATTGCCCTTACAAGAGCAACGTAAAATGCGCAAAATTACAAAGTCCATGCCTTTCTTATCAGGCCCTTCTCCTAAGAAAATCTTTAAACGTTAATTCTCAAAAAAATTCAAAATACCTAGACAAACTGCTCATGGAATGACACAAAAGAAACATGAATCAATTCTGCCCACAGAGAACCCAACGCTGTATTACTCTCAAAATAATCCACCTGCTGTTTATCAGAGCTACAGAAATGCAGTAGTCAACCAAAGCTCTAATTTATGGTCTAATATGACTTATTCATTATTGATAAAATTACCGCTCTCACAACTGAGCTCCTGAACAAATTGAGCGGCTGCACCACAAAGAGCGAACAGTTTAATATTATATCTCAACTTGCTGTTAAATTTGTCTACTCAAATAAGTAAATCTCTCAAATATGTAAATAATATAGCATGGAGTGCCCGTGCCGTCATTGCTAAGCGACTTGAAGTCGATCAGTAAAATTAATATTTATGTCTGTCTTTTTAGCGAAACATGGCTAATACAAAAAAATATATGGCTCATTCCTAACTATATACTCTATAGAAATGATCGCACTACTAGTACAGGCGGAGATGTTGCTATTATTGTCCACAAAACCATTAAGCATTAACAAATCAAAAGCTTAATCACCCTTCTTATTGAGAACATTGCTATAAAAATATACACACACTCTTATGAATCACTTAAAATATATTCGGTGTATTTTCCTGGTCCAACAGCCAAATGTTTAAATAAACAATATACTTCTTCATTGATAACCCAGCACATTAAAAGTAGGTTTTATTCAAAGTTGCTCAAATTATCTTGTCTAAATGGTGACTACATAGTGGGTGGAGACTCAAACTGCAGACATCGATTATGGAACTGCGCCAGGGTTAACTCTTTCGGTAATACCCTTCATGAACTCTTGTCTTTGGGGAAATTTACCATTTTATACTCTAAAGACCCAAAATATATACCGGCAAGTTATAAAGGAAAACTGTACACTCTTGATATCTTTCTTACAAATTCGCTGACAAACTTTTCTGAGCCTATTGTTCATACAGATCTTTCATCTGACCATCTGCCCGTTTTATTGACATTCAGTAAAGGAGTTAATGTCACTAAACCTGAATCACATTTGCTATACTCGAAGGCTGACTGGAGGAAGTTTAAGCGGTTCCTGAGTGGTTCATCATCTGAAAATCTTGAACTCTTTGAGAACTCAGACCCTAATTCCGAAGCAATCGACTTAATGGCCAACATACGTAAAACAAATATAATTAATACACCTAAACAGTAAGTACCTGAAAAGCGAGTTAAGACCGTAGTCCCTAAACTTTCACCATGCATTAAAAATATCATTAACCTAAGAAACAAATCTCTAAGGAAATGTATTAGAACTAATCTTTAAAGCCAGGGTTAATTTCTTAAATTATGAAATTCGACAGAAGCTCTTTAAACTAAATAATGCGTCTTGGAATCATAAATTGTCTGCATTAGGCAAAAATACCCAACCCTTTTGGAAACTTACCAAAATCATTAAAAACAAAAAGCAATTTATCCCAAGTTTCAACTACAAGGACAGTTTTTTCTCTACTAGAATAGAAAAGACGAACATCCTAGCCGATATATTTGAGTCTAAATATCAGATAACTGAGGCTTACTCTGACTCTACCACATCCGAAATTGTACAAAATTCTCTAAGTGACGTCAATGACCCGTTTGTGCATTCATCTTTCTCTGCCATTAGAACTAAGGAAGTTCAGTATATCATAAAATCACTTTAAAATAAGAGATCTCCAGTTATCGACCTAACACCTAATATTTGCCTAAAACAAATACCTAGTAGTACTCTAGCTTTCTTGAAACTAATTTTAAATAATTTTCTTAAATCTGGATGCTTTCCCTTAAAATGGATAAAAATACTGTCCCCCCAGTATTTTAGCTTATATTTAAGTATTATTTTTAGTTTTCATTGGTCCAAGGTTTTTAATGCCATGTTTCCTAGGATAATTTAAAAGTTAATACACTAATGTATATAATTAATTAAGCAGTTCCACTCTAAACCTTGAGGAGTAAAGACGTGCCACTTTATACCTGCCCAAATCGATAGTAATTTGCGACAACAAAACCATAGCAGTAAACCATATAAACAAACAAGTGTATAAAAAATTTTAATAAAAGGATACCAACTACAAATAAAAGCAGTTACAACAGTTAAACGACAGGCCTTCGGCCTAAAAACAATAACAACGATGTCCGCTCAAACTTTCAATCGACGACAGCAAATCTGTCAAAAATCATTCAAACTGACCCAAATATGTTATTATAAATTGAAACAACAGCAACGACACTTTGTCTAACGTCTCAACCTTTCTCCTTAAGAACGAGAATGTGTGCAACGGTGAAGTTGACGAGTGTAAGCCACTGCGAAACGGTACAACCCTTATCAAACCAAAAAAATTTAGGACAAGCCACAAAACTTATTAAACTCACCTCCGTCACCAACCAAATTCAACTAAAAGTAACAGAGCACCGCTCACTCAACAGCTCCAAAGGCGTTATTTACTGCGACAACCTGAAGGACATTCCTGAAGACGAGCTAAAAAACCAAAGTGTTACTGAGTGCAAACAAATATTTAAAAAATGAATAATACTTTAAAAGAAAATGGGCTCATTTTAATAACTTCCGGCACTCCAAACTTACTATCCGACATCAACATTGGCTACCATAAAGTTACAGTACGAACATACATTCCTCTACCACTTAGATGCAATAATTGCAGTAGACTTGGACGCCTAACTAAAACCTTCAACTCTGCCTAGACTGTGGCCTACCGGACCCCGTTGACCCAGAAGCAATGCAACCATGTACCAACTTTCATTGTTTCATATATTGCAGAGAGAACAACGTCCATAATTACCATCACAACCCTCGTCATCGCAAATGCCCTGCGTTTATCAGGCATAAAGAGCTTCATGTCATCAGGGTGCCCGAAAAAACGGACATAAAACTGCCCACAAAATATACAATGATACATCGGGTAACCACCCATCACCCAAAATCATCCAAACAAATTCTCTAAAGAAAACTACACTAAAATCTAAACCCCTTCTAATACCAGTTCAAAAAAAATAAGACATGAGAAACACTTAATATAATTTAATATACTTCCTTAGACCGAGATGTGCCACAGTCGACCTATCCCCAGGACGTCTTATAAAAGCTAGAAACTGCAGCAAAAGTATCCACCTAACAACATGTCAATCAGATAGTAATCTGTGGCGCAGCTCGGAGAAATTGCTCTCCCACAACGTTGAGTGATGGGCGTGGTTTCTTCATTCTATGTCACGCTAAACCTCAAAGCTACTAATTCTACTCAATTTCTACACAATCTACAATCTCCTCTCTTTTATTTCCTTTATTATGGTTCTTAAGATCTACAATGGAACTGCAATGGTTATTGTAATAATTATGGTCAATTACATATTCCCATAAAAAAAATATAATCCAAAAGCCATCACCATACAAGAAACTCATATTATCTCATTGCCTAATATTCCATCTCCAATAAACTATAAAATTTATACCTACAACCCCTCATCTGATTCATCAGGAGGCATTGCTATCGTCATCCATTACTCTATACAGCACAAAAATTTTATCCTCCCTCAAGATTTCGATTAGATTGGTGTAACAGTCTACTCATAAATCAAGTCCAGGGTTATCTTCTCATACATTCCCCCAAACAAACCATTCTTTATTAACGATAATGCATATTATAATCTCACACTTCCAACGTTAATCTCTGGAAACTTTACCATCTGGCACTCTTTATGGGGCTCACCCACAAAGAATCGTAGAGAAAACAAAATCTTCAAATATTTAGCTCAACCGCCTTTCTTCATCTTAAACGACGGATCACCCACTCACTTCAGGACCCATCATACCTTCACTCAAATAGATCTCACCTTTGCTAAAACTACCCTTGCGCTAAAATCAACCTGGAAAATAGAATCTGATAACTTTTCCAGCGATTACATCCCAATAATTATAAATCTTTTTGAAGCCTCCCTTCCTATACTACATCAAAATTCAAAACTAATTTTGCAAGCTGGACACTTTATATAGAAGCCACAAATATCTATCACCTCCACGACCTGTAAGCACTAACTTAATCAAAGAATCAGCCAATATCTAAAATATCATCCGCAAAAGCGTTAACATTTCTATCCCTCAAAGTACATTCAACCCACCTCATAAACTTTCAGTCCATTGGTGGCACGCAAGCCTACAAAAACTCTAAGATGCCTTTAGGTGCAATATATCCCCTGACAATATTTTAAAATTCAAAAAGGCGAACGCATCCCTAAACCGCGAAATAAAAATCTCCAAACACCTCTTACTAGAAATATACACTTCATAACTAAACCCAAACACGTCTATATCAAAAATCTGGAGTAGCATTTGTACCTTTTGTTTGGCTTAAAACCGTACCACTCTGTACACGCCATACACAGTGCCAACTCACAAAACCCAATCACCGACATTTAGCTTATGGCAGAAGAATTCGGCACTAACTGGTCGAACGATTCAAACGTCATAAACTTTTCAACTACTTTTCGCTTACACAAACAAAACCTACTCCCTACCCCCACTCCCTATACACCGTCATCCTCAACAAAAATAATTGAAACCCCAGTTACTCCTCTCGAACTAAAATCCGCACTATCAAAGTTAAAAGGTAAAACTCCAAGTCTGGACAGAATATCCCATGAAAAATAATCTTCACCCAGCAGTCACATCACGTCTCCTCGACCATTATCATAACATCTTTAATAAATTCCTACTACAACACTATAAACTGAGCAAAATCATCCCCATAAATAAACCTAACTTCGGCAAAACTGAACTCATTAGGTACCGACCCATTTCGCTAAACTCTTGCTGGGCCAAAACTCTCGACAAAATAATTGATAACCGACTATGGTGGTTTGTGTCCCAAAACAAATTAATCAACAGTCGGCAAACCGGCTTCAAGAGGGGACAATCGCTTTCTGATAATCTAGTGGCGCTAGATTTTCTGATCACGTCAGCCCTCTCATCCAAAAACCATCTCTCGATCATCTTGCTCGACTTCACCAATGCGTCTGGTAATCCACTCCGTCATAGATGAGTTACATTCGTGGAAAATTGGCCCTAAAATCATCAACTATGTTCCTAGCTTCATGTCTAATAGAATAATGGTTGTATATTCAAACTACTCTCTCGGTTGCAAAATGAAAACATTTGCACATTTGTAGGAAGCATTCCTGTCAAGTCAAAATCTCCTCCTCTCTAGCTCCGATTGCAGACCTCAAAATCCTCAAAAATATTACGAATCACCTTCAATCACAGATATAACTGGAACAATCACATTCTAAACCTCTTAACCTCCATCAACACCCGGCTAAACGTAGCCAAATGTCTGTCCAATTACAAACACAACTGCAACAACTGGTGATGGAAACTCACCAGCCTCCCTTTTAAACTATATCAAAGTAATTTAACACTCATCCTTTAGATTTTAGATTTAGCTTTTAGATCTACTCCTATAAACAATATGATTTTCGAAACCCAAATAATGCCAATAGAAACCCGTAAGCAGCTTTCGATAGCAATGCTCATTAAACCAATACTTCTCTCAAATGACTCTCCTTTAGCAATACCACTCAAAAATATATCTAACTCTAAAAATCCAGCACCTAAAATTCCCACCTTGGTCTTCTAACCAAACCCTTACCCATACACTTAATCAAAAGCACATCTCCACCCTTGACACTAAACCTCCACTCCTCTGTCCGCAATACCAATCTTCACCCACTTCCGAAGTCTTCCACCCCACCTGTAATCTACCAAAAATTCCTACGCCTTAAACAATCCCTACACTCTCATGTATTTATATACACAGACTGTTCAAAGTCGGACTCCGCTTCTTCCTTTAGTTTAGTAATGAATAGAGTACATGATAAATTTCTTCTTCCCAACTACACAAGCCAGTGCAGAGGGTAAAAGAAGCACAAACTTCCTTTGGTACATGTACCGACTCACTTTCTTCATTAAAAGCCATAGCCAACATTTCCAATTTATTATATTACCACCTAACAATCTGGCAGACTCTTGCAAAAAATTCCCCACAAAGAAAAGTTGTCTGGACCTCTGGCTACTGCAACAGAAGACTATGCGAAATACCTAGGACGTTATATAGACAACAAATTAAATTGGAAACAACATATACAGAAAAAGCGAGAACAAATAAAATTGAAGACTAGACAGCTTTATTGGCTTCTTAACCCTAGATCTAATCTATCGCTAGAAAATAAGATTTTGATATACAAAGCCATAATCAAACCCATATGGACATACGGTGCCCAAATATGTGGAACATACAAAAAATCAAATGTCGCTACAATCCAAAGACAGCAGTCACGAATATTAAGAATAATCGCCAAAGCAGGATGGTACATAACGAACGCCGACTTAAACCGCGACCTCAACATTCCTACAGTAGCAGAGGAAATAACCAGAAGAAGTCGGATATATCAAACAATGTTAGTGCATCATATGAACGTCAAGGTCAGCTTACTTCCGCAAAAAGAATTACATTGTAGGCGACGTTTAAAATGGACAAGACCAGTTGATCTGGTAAACTAAATAATTATAAATAATTAATTATAAAAACTACCTTCTACTTCTTCACTATATTATATAACTTCTATGAACTGCTCATAGAAGCTAAATACACCCATATTCGACATTTAAACAATGTACTAGTAGTCTAAAAAGACATAAGTACTAAATAAAAGTTAATAAAAAAAAAATTAAAAAAAAAAATTTCTTACTGTAGTAATGAAACACGTCTGTTCGGTTTGACCGCCGTATTCAGAATGCCACTCTTTTATTTCTTTTCTAATAGCTTAACCTAACATTGCTGTAACATAACATAACTTAACATTGCACTAACATCAGATATACTTATTACTACAACTCGACCAGGCTGACGATTAGGAACTCCCGGTCCTCGCTAGCCTACTTCTTGTTACAATTTGACTTATACTAGATTTGTCATTTTTCTTTACATTTGTCTTCCATATTCGTTCAGATTTTTTCTTAACATTATCGGTTGTCTTGCTGATTAACTTTTTATTTCTTAACATTGTTCCACGCGTAACATTGTTATTATCATTTATCATTTTATTGGTTTCTTCATAGGCTTTATTGTCTGACGCTTCTTTGATATTTTCACTTATATCATGTCCCATTGTTTTTTCATTCACATTTTGTTTTTGAAAAATATTTGACTTTGTCTTAAAATTCAGCCATGGTTTCATATTATGAACTGCCAAACCCCACTGTAGGGTTTTTGTGTTTGCTGAAAATTTTCTACGTCTTCAACTACGAACCTATCGTTGTCGTTACTTTGCTTTTCACCACGTCGCAGTTTCTCTACATTGAGTTTTAATCTGACGTCGACGTTGTCTTCACTTTGTTGTTGTTGTTTTTCCGTATTAACTTCGTTGTCGCGACTCTGCTTTTCATTACGTCGCAGTTTCTCTACATGGCGTTTTATTCTGACGTCGACGTTGTCTTTACTTTGTCGCTGCTGCATTCCTGCACCAATTTCGCTACCGTTACTTTGCTTTTCACCACGTCGTAGTTTCTCTACATTGCGTTTTATTCTGACGTCACCGTTGTCTTTACTTTGTCGTTGTTTTATTTCTGTATTAACTTCATTGTCGCTACTCTGCTTTTCATTACGTCTCAGTTTCTCTACATTGCGTTTTATTCTGACGTCGACGTTGTCTTTACTTTGTCGCTGCTGCATTCCTGCACCAATTTCGCTACCGTTACTTTGCTTTTCACCACGTCGTAGTTTCTCTACATTGCGTTTTATTCTGACGTCACCGTTGTCTTTACTTTGTCGTTGTTTTATTCCTGTATTAACTTCATTGTCGCTACTCTGCTTTTCATTACGTCTCAGTTTCTCTACATTGCGTTTTGTTCTGACGTCGACGTTATCTTAACCTTGTTGTTGTTATATTTCTGTATTAATTTCGTTGTCGTTCTTTGCTTGTTACTACGTCGCAGTTTCTCTACATTGCGTTTTCTTCTGACGTCGACGTTGTCTTTACTTTGTTGTTGTTGTATTTCCGTGTTAATTTCGTTATCATTACTTTGCTTTTCACTACGTCGCAGTTTCTCTACATTGCGTTTTTTTTCTGACATCGACGTTGTCTTAACTTTTCTACAACACACGCGAGGTAAAAAAAAATTTCGTTTCTGTTGGCGTTTGGTCGTTTATCCCACTTCTGATTTTGTAGTAATGAAACACGTCTGTTCGGTTTGACCGCCGTATTCAGAATGCCACTCTTTTATTTCTTTTCTTATAGCTTAACCTAACATTGCTGTAACATAACATAATTTAACATTGCACTAACATCAGATATACTTATTACTACATTATAGAGGCTTGTGAATAGTTTCTTTTATACCTAAATTACAAGTGATAAGGATAATTTCATTGTAAGAGAAAATGAAATATTATCAGTGGAAGCAGACGTAGGAGTTTCGGCGCGAAATAAATGCAGATCGGCTAGCAGACTCTCTAAAGTTTTCTTAAAGAGTTGCCAATTACACTTAGTGTAAATCCTAAAATTTTTATTGTGTATATTGGTGTTAGATGCTGTTTTGGTCATTGTAGGAAGGTCGTTGTGAGTCGTAGGATGTGTTAGTAAGTTTTGAACATTACTGACGAACATGTCTAAAGGCAGGGTTTGGCTTAACAATTAGCTAGAATGTCTATAGGGTCCTTAGTTTACTGTCGTAAACTTGTTAATAAATGTCATGCAGAATGTGACCCCGGAAGGTAACTCCTCTGAAGTTCCACAGTCTGTTTCTACAATTGAGGTAACCACCTAGCACAAACTGGCCATTAATACGTGATAACTTGAGAAGGCGTGTTTTGAAGGAACTTTTAAGGTGATTTTATCGTTAGTTAGATTCCAAGGCCTGTCTAAACAATTTGGCGATGGTCCTGGAAAGTAAAGAAGAAAAGTTTTAGGATATTATGTGGATCTAAACTGACTTCTACTCCAATGGTTTCCATAGGGTGAGTATCAATGTTGGGAATTTCTTGATGTTTCAAAGAGTTATGAATAGCTATAGCTACCGCACCACCCCTGCGTGTGATTAGATCCTTTCTGTAAAGGGTGAAAATAGGAAATTTAAGTGTGTCACTAAATGTTGGCCATGTTTCAGAGATTAAGCAAATGTGAATTCGATTGGAGCTTAGGAAGGTTAAGAGTTCAGATTGTTTGCGTTGAAAGCGCGTGAATTCCTTGCCATGACATTGAGACATAAATACTTAACAACTAACTGGGTGATGACGCCGTATTGTTCACTCTTACTAGAGTATCTGCATAGCTTTTCAAGCAATTCCATGGTAAGCGACTGGATTGGATCGGTAGTAAAGAGATCCTTCGATGCTTGTTCAGTTGATGAGTTTATTATTACCTCTTTGTAGTTTAGCGTATTAGCAGCCTTATTGCTAGTATATGGAACGTTGTCGCTGAGAATACGTGCAGAAACTTTTCGAGTTTCTACCCAGTGGTGCCGGAAGATATTTCCTTAACGTTGAAAATCAAAAGCGATTGTATAGCCCTCAATCTTGTTCTTGAAGTGGTTATGATGGTTAATGGTGTGGTTATTACTAGACATACTCCTACGAATAAGAGATTGATAAGAAGCGCGGCATGGACAAAAAGGAGCTGTAGAACGATAATGACCCTTACACAAAGCATTATGGTAGTCGCTGTGCAGATAGACGTGTTAGTGAACCAACACAATTGGCACACGAAGTTTTGACACTGCAGTGACTAGAGCCATGTCCAAATAGTTGGTAATTGTAACATTAAGTAAGCTTGACCCTCATATGATTGATCGAATTAAAGTTTTGTCTCAGTTGCTTCTGATCACGGATCTATTTTCGAAGTATACTATGTAAACAGTATTTTCACTCCAGATTGTGTCAACTTGTCAATAGCTTTGACTTCAACATATTTTAAACCTAATTAAGTAAGGAAATGCATAACTTATTCATTGCTATGGTAGTCCAAGCCAGAGAGCACAGCTTCATATGGTTTAGTATGTTTAGTTTCGTATGAATAAAATTCGCAATTACGAAATTTCAATTCATTGCAAATGTTCAAATAATGATCAGCGGAATTTTGGAAAAGTTTTATACCAATCGATGTCTTTTTGATGAGTACTCCGCAATGAGCATTGAATTCAGCTTATCTTGAAATTATATTTAGCATCCGTTTTAATAAGAGTTTTTGTTGTTGCTTATTCTATTGTCAACCGATGAGACGCCAATTACTTTTTCGTCATTATCGTTGTGATCCAAGGTTTGCAGCGGACGAAAATAATTTTTATATTTTATAGTTTGCCTAGTTGGTTTGCCTTTCAAAAGGGCATTGCATCAATAGAGGCGTTGACAGTCTTTTGATTGTGGTTCCTTTTGATGTATATTTTCAATATTACCGTTCATTTTAGACTTGCTTTGTGCAAGTTGAACAAAAATGTTAGAATACAATTGTTTGGTTGTTTTGAGAAAAAATGGAATTTCCATTAATTTCATTCTCTTTTTATATTGATTGAATATTGCTTCATCAGTTTGCTGTTGATTTCTATGTAAAATCCGAAACCGAATGTATGACAAATAAGATTTATAAAAAAAAAGTTTATTTCAAATTGACATAATCAATTTAGTGTGTTCAAAGCATGGAAAAAATGGCAGTAAAGCGCCAAAATCAAACAATCCACACCATTGTGGAGTCAAAGAGGCTGAGAAATACTGTAGTTAGCGTTTAACGACAATTCGAACTAGAATTTGGGAGAGGAAAGGACAAAATGCGTAAATATAAAAACAACCGCAAAACACGTAGAAGACGAGAGGATAAATACAAAAAACATAAACATTAGCATAATTCGAACTCTTAAAATTTTGCCCTACCAAAAATCGCTCAAAGCGACTAAAAAGTTTGCACTTGCCATTTACATTGTCATACTACGTAAATCTCGAACAGCGCCTATGGCTTTGCTAGTATATACTGAGGCAAATTACAAAATAGACGGAGAGATATAAAGAATTATAAATACACAAAATATAACATAAACCTATGAGAAAGAAAAGTGATTTCAAGAATTAAAACAATGTAAAACCAAAAGCAAAATAAATTGCTTATCATAGAAAACTTTAAAACGCAATTATAACATTGTAACATCGCTCTGTAGAAATAAATAATGTACTATTCTCAAATAAGAAACTTTAAGCAACAAAATGTTCCGTAAATTTAATTATTTCATATGAGATAATTGTAAATGAAGTACTTCTCTAATCTTTGGATTGGTATGAATGCTTCAATCATTCCAGTCCACGTTTTGGGAATGGTCCCTGCAAATACTGCAGCAATTAGACCACTTAAATTTGTCTTACACGGACAAAATTAAAAAAAAAATCTATCTCAAAAACTGTTCATACATACACAGATAAGTTACAGACATATAATAAACCTTCATTTGAGTGCTTACTCACTTGATTCTTTGAATGCATCCACGGCAGCATTGGCAGAGGATAGAGCTTGCTGCTTGGTTTTTTCAAGGAAAAGCTTATCGAAGCGATGGCTGGATGATTCAATATATTCGACCAAATAGCCGACTCCGCGTACTCCAGTCGAAGGTCTTGCCAATGCTACTTGGTCACTCAATGACATATGGCAGCTTTTTAAATTTCCTCGCTAATAAGAGAGCATTTTTACAATTATCCTTTTTAACTAGGAAGACAATCCAGTAATTACCAAAAAGAGTGATGAAGTTGGTCGTCGACTCGTTGCGGTTTTCGATGGTGGCGTTTGGAAATGTGATGGTTTTGATTGCAACATTGTTACAAAAATAGTTACCTTTTACCAGAATAATAGATTTCTTGTTCTTTTCTAGTATTGTGTTGTAGAATACAAGGAAAATTAGAAAACATTTTTATTTAAAAACATATTTGTTACTTACATATTTGTTACTTAGTACTTTTTATTTAGAAACTTTAAAATACAAAACGCTTGATTTCCGCTTGTTGGTTGTATCATGGCTCTTTGTTTTGAGTTTTAAAATTATTGCTGTTGTCATGTCAACTATGCAATGTTGTTGTATAGCAATGCCATGGGGAATTCATGTGAGTGTTTCGCCATATAATATTATTTATTAAGATTAATTCCACTAATATTACTGTTTATGTTTGCATCTGTTTTTATTTATTTATTTATTTTTTTTTTTTTTTGTGGAGGCATTCATGCGCATTTAGTTTATGAAGCGAATAACGAAGCTGAAGATATTAAGGACGATGCAATTATCAAACTCGCTTCGCAACACACAGAGCTTTTGGAAACATCTAAAAATTCTCCGATGAACGCTGAGGTACATTTTGAGAAAATAAAAATTTCTACATATTCTGGGAATTACGAAAGTTGGTTATTTCTCGATTTATTTTCGGGCGCGATCGATGCAAAAAAAATGTAATGGCTACTCCAAAGCTTCACTCTTTAAAGACATATTTGTCAGGAGATGAGTTGAATCTCGTCCAACAAATTCCAATTACGGGCGGCAACTATCCCCAAGCGTGGGAACGTCTTCAACGACGATATGACAAGAAACCGTTAATTATTGGATTGTTTGTGAAAAATTTTGTAAATCTGCCGCTAATCAACACATTAATCGTATCGGTTCTGCGAAAAATACATGATGGTGCTAATGAAGTTTTAGGACTGAGGCCCTAGATTGCTGAAGTCGTGGCCCATTCTTAATATACATACTGTTAAAAAGTTTGGGTGATGAAATAAAGAAAGCATGGGCAGAGCAATCAGATGGAGAAAGTGAGATAGTTGATAGTTTGTTAGTATTTCTGTCTAGCCGATGCGACGCTCGAGAGACTTTGTAGACGTAGCACGTTACTCAAACCCGACGCGCTATCACAATCAGTCATGTAAACATTCTTTCTTCATATGAATAAAATTTCTTCCGTTGATATGTTAACCGCTAATCATAATTTGGTCGGCAACATCCAATCATCATAAATTGAGGGGGGTAAATTCCAGCTCTATTTAATAACTTTTCGTTTTGCGCAACTTCAACAATCGCTGCAAACGAAGTTGACGCCTTTGGTAAGTTATTGAAATGCTGTATGCTGCTTGACTCCGATTCTACGAAATGTTTCGTAACTGAATCGTTTATTAAACGTGTCAACGAACTGAATCATTCGAATCAACATGTACGCATGTACGCGTACGCGTTTCTGTACGGTGTTTCTGCAACAACGCTAGAGTCACTCGTGGACAAGTTCATATTGTGATACAATAACGTATATTAATGGAAGAGTTGATATCTTCACTATTGGATGATTCAAATACTCCCTGGACTCAAATAAAAAAGTTGAAACTATCAGATGCATATTTTAATGCACCAGGTCAAAATTGATATCATCATCGTTTCGGATTAACTATGGAATATATACACAAGCGAACGACTGCTATTCGGTGAGAATTTTCCTATTGCTTCTGGCAACTATTAGAGTAGGTGCCCTGGAAAAATTGAGCAGAAAGATTTGCTATCCCAACATCAGAGCTACTTACAGCTACATTGCACTTTATACAAGTTGGAAATAACTCTGAGTTGCTTTTGATTTTGGTGAATAAGAAAAATGTTGGGATATTCATTAATATGAAATTTTACTTTGCACAAATAACTATTATAGCACGATTGATTAGAAACATTACAATTACTAAAATTACCTCTGCATGATTCGAATAATCGATTTAGGAACAAGAGCGCTTATATTTTTTAAATAACCGATTCTCAATATTTTTTAAGCGGACCCAATTCATACAGAAGCAGGGCGGAGGCTTGGAATCGTAACATGAAGTAACATTAACTTTAGGCACATTTATTGACATAATCCAGCATAGTCGTGTTGAAGTATCAATACCAAGTAAACAACTTAATATTGACCAATCCGTGGAAGAAAGCAATGGGTTAAGACGATTAAAATTAGTATGTTAGCACTTATTTAATCAGATGCAAACAGAAGTTGGCTAAGAGTTAGTGTCACCCCAAAAGTGGGTAGGTGTCTTCTGGAATTGAGAATGGAGAGGATCTCGTAGAAGATCATACGATCTCTGATGTTGAAGTGTCGTTTATTTGCTGGAGAGAGATGCAGCAATAAGTCTCGCTGAATTTTTTTCGTACGAAACGAAAAATGATACTTTTTGGTCTTGACAACCTACTTAATATTGAAGTAAAATCCTTACTAACTAATCTGGGTTTGATGTTAAATTCATTAAAAAAACTACGAATAATGACCTCAAACTACTCCTGTATGTTGTATATTTTGCAAACAATAGAATCACTTTACACCAGCTGCGTATAGAATATTTGTACATCAACCATACAAAAGTACGCTGGGAGTATAAGACGAAATTCTACAACAAACTCAGACTCAGTGCTACAACTGCCAGCTCTATGGACACGATTCCATGCATTGTGCTGTTAAAACTTCTTGTGCCCACTGTGTAGGCCCGCATAAAACTATTGATTGCCCTTACAAGAGCAACGTAAAATGCGCAAAATTACAAAGTCCATGCCTTTCTTATCAGGCCCTTCTCCTAAGAAAATCTTTAAACGTTAATTCTCAAAAAAATTCAAAATACCTAGACAAACTGCTCATGGAATGACACAAAAGAAACATGAATCAATTGTGCCCACAGAGAACCCAACCCTGAATTACTCTCAAAATAATCCACCTGCTGTTTATCAGAGCTACAGAAATGCAGTAGTCAACCAAAGCTCTAATTTATGGTCTCATATGACTTATTCATTATTGATGAAATTACCGCTCTCACAACTGAGCTCCTGAACAAATTGAGCGGCTGCACCACAAAGAGCGAACAGTTTAATATTATATCTCAACTTGCTGTTAAATTTGTCTACTCAAATAAGTAAATCTCTCAAATGTGTAAATAATATAGCATGGAGTGCCCGTGCCGTCATTGCTAAGCGACTTGAACTAGTCCATCAGTAAAATTAATATTTATGTCTGTCTTTTTAGCGAAACATGGCTAATGCAAAAAAATATATGGCTCATTCCTAACTATATACTCTATAGAAATGATAGCACTACTAGTACAGGCGGATATGTTGCTATTATTGTCCACAAACCATAAAGCATTAACAAATCAAAAGCTTAATCACTCTTCTTATTGAGAACATTGCTATAAAAATATACACACACTCTTATAAATCACTTAAAATATATTCGGTGTGTTTTCCTTGTCCAACAGCCAAATGTTTAAATAAACAATATACTTCTTCATTGACAACCCAGCACATTAAAAGTACGTTTAATTCAAAGTTGCTCAAATGATCTCGTCTAAATGTTGACTACATAGTGGGTGGAGACTTAAACGATTATTGAACTGCGCCAGGGTTAACTCTTTCGGTAATACCCTTCTTTGGGCAAATTTACCATTTTATACTCTAAAGACCCAAAATATATACCGATAAGTTATAAAGGAAAACTGAACACTCTTGATATCTTTCTTACAAATTCGTAACAAACTTTTCTGAGCCTATTGTTCATACAGATCTTTCATCTGACCATCTCCCCGTTTTTTGACATTCAGTAAAGAAGTTAATGTCACTAAACCTGAATCACATTTGCTATACTCGAAGGCTGACTGGAGGAAGTTTAAGCGGTTCCTGAGTGGTTCATCATCTGAAAATCTTGAACTCTTTCAGAACTCAGACCCTAATTCCGAAACAATCGACTTAATGGCCAACATACGTAAAACAAATATAATTAATACACTTAAACAGTAAGTACCTGAAAAGCGAGTTAAGACCGTAGTCCGTAAAATTCCACCATGCATTAAAAATATCATTAACCTAAGAAACACAACCCTAAGGAAATGTATTAGAACTAATCTTTAAATCCAGGGTTAATTTCTTAAATTATGAAATTCGACAGAAGCTCTTTAAACTAAATAATGCGTCTTGGAATCATAAATTGTCTGCATTAGGCAAAAATACCCAACCCTTTTGGAAACTTACCAAAATCATTAAAAACAAAAAGCAATTTATCCCAAGTTTCAACTACAAGGACAGTTTTTTCTCGACTAGAATAGAAAAGACGATCATCCTAGCCGATATATTTGAGTCTAAATATCAGATAACTGAGACTTACTCTGACTCTAGCACATCTGAAATTATAAAAAATTCTCTAAGTGACGTTAATGACCCGTTTGTGCATTCATCTTTCCCTGCCATTAGAACTAAGCAAGTTCAGTATATCATAAAATCACTTTAAAATAAGAGATCTCCAGGTATCGACCTAACACCTAATATTTGCCCAAAACAAATACCTAGTAGTACTCTAGCTTTCTTGACACTAATTTTAAATAATTTTCTTAAATCTGGATGCTTTCCCTTAAAATGGATAAAAATACTATCCCCCCAGTATTTTAGCTTATATTTAAGTATTATTTTTAGTTTTCATTGGTCCAAGGTTTTTAATGCCATGTTTCCTAGGATAATTTAAAAGTTAATACACTAATATAAATCATTAATTAAGCAGTTCCACTCTAAACCTTGAGGAGTAAAGACGTGCCACTTTATACCTGCCCAAATCGATAGTAATTTGCGACAACAAAACCATAGCAGTAAACCATATAAACAAACAAGTGTATAAAAAATTTAAATAAAAGGATACCAACTACACACAAAAGCAGTTACAACAGTTAAACGACAGGCTTTCGGCCTAAAAACAATAACAACGATCCCCCAGACAAAAACACAAACAAGAACAACAACCCGCTCAAACTTTCAATCGACGACAGCAAATCTGTCAAAAATCATTCAAACTGACCCAAATATGTTATTATAAATTGAAACAATAGCAACGACACTTTGTCTAACGTCTCATCCTTTCTCCTTAAGAAAGTCATCGAGAATGTGTGAAGTGTGTGTGAAGTTGACGAGTGTAAGCCACTGCGAAATGGTACAACCCTTATCAAAACAAAAAAATTTAGCACAAGCCATAAAACTTATTAAACTCACCTCCCTCACCGACGAAATTCAACTCAAAGTAACAGAGCACCGCTCACTGAACAGCTCCAAAGGCGTTATTTACTGCAACAACCTGAAGGACACTCCTGAAGACGAAATTGTTAACGAGTTAAAAAACCAAAGTGTTACTGAGTGCAAACAAATATTTAAAAAATTAATAACACTTTAAAAGAAAATGGGCTCATTTTAATAACTTCCGGCACTCCAAACTTACTATCCGACATCAACATTGGCTAAAATAAAGTTCCCGTACGAACATACATTCCTCTACCACTTAGATGCAATAACTGAGGTAAACTTGGACGCCTAACTAAAACCTTCAACTCTGCCTAGACTGTGGCCTACCGGACCCCGTTGACCCAGAAGCAATGGAACCATGTACCAACTTTCATTGTTTCATAAATTGCAGAGAGTACAACGTCCATAATTACCATCACAACCCTCGTGATCGAAAATGCCCTACGTTTATCAGGCAGGATCCCCGAAAAAACGGACATAAAATCTGCCCACAAAATATACAATGATACATCGGGTAACCACGCATCACCCAAAATCATCCAGACAAATTCTCTAAAGAAAACTACACTAAAATCTAAACCCCTTCTAATACCAGTTCAAAAAAAATAAGACATGAGAAACACTTAATATAATTTAATATACTTCCTTAGACCGAGATGTGCCACAGTCGACCTATCCCCAGGACGTCTTGTAAAAGCTAGAAACTGCAGCAAAAGTATCCACCTAACAACATGTCAATCCGATAATAATCTGTGGCGCAACTCGGTGAACTTACTCTCCCACAACGTAGAGTGATGGGCGAGGATTCTTCATTTTCTGTCACGCTAAACCTCAAAGCTACTAATTCTACTCAATTTCTACACAATCTACAACCTCCTCTCCTTTATTTCCTTTATTATGGTTCTTAAGATCTTACAATGGAACTGCAATCATCACCATACAAGAAACTCATATTATCTCATTGCCTAATATTCCAACTCCCATAAACTATAAAATTTATACCTACAACTCCTCATCTTATTCATAGGGAGGCATTGCTATCGTCATCCATTACTCTATACAGCACAAAAATTTTATCCTCCCTCAAGATTTTGATTAGATTGGTGAAACAGTCTACTCAAAAATCAAGTCCAGGGTTATCTTCTCATACATTCCCACAAACAAACCATTCTTTATTAATGATAATGCATATGATAATCTCACACTTCCAACGTTAATCTCTGGAAACTTTAACATCTGGCACTCTTTATGGGGCTCGCCCACAAATAATCGTAGAGAAAACAAAATCTTCAAATATTTAGCTCAACCGCCTTTCTCCATCTTAAATGACGGATCACCCACTCACTTCAGGACCCATCATACCTTCACTCAAATAGATCTCACTTTTGCTAAAACTACCCGTGCGCTAAAATAAACCTGGAAAATACAATCTGATAACTTTTCCAGTGATTACATTCCAATAATTATAAATCTTTTTGAAGCCTCCCTTCCTATACTACATCAAAATTCAAAACTAATTTTGCAAGCTGGACACTATATAAAGAAGCCACAAATATCTATCACCTCCAACGACCTGTAAGCACTAACTTAAACAAAGAATCAGCCAATATCTAAAATATCATCCGCAAAAGCGTTAACATTTCTATCCCACAAAGTACATTCAGCCCACATCATAAACTTTCAGTCCCTTGGAGGCACGCAAACCTACAAAAACACTAAGATGCCTTTAGGTGCAATATATCCACTGACAATATTTTGAAATTCAAAAAGACGAACG
Organism: Cacoxenus indagator; assembly: GCA_035041755.1. Lineage (NCBI taxonomy): Eukaryota > Metazoa > Arthropoda > Insecta > Diptera > Drosophilidae > Cacoxenus > Cacoxenus indagator. The sequence continues at coordinate 55,659 of JAWNKX010000213.1, forward strand.
CATCCCTAAACCGCGAAATAAAATTCTCCAAACGCCTCTCACTAGAAATATAGACTTCAGCACTAAACCGAAACACGTCTATATCAAAAATCTGGAGTACCATTTGTACCTTATGTGGCTTAAAATCGTACCACTCTGTACACGCCATATACAGTGCCAACTCACAAAACCCAATCACCGACAGTTAGCTTATGGCAGAAGAATTCGGCCCTAACTGGTCGAACGATTTAAACGTCATAAACTTTTCAACTACTTTTCGCTTACACAAACAAAACCTACTCCCTACCCCCACTCCCTATACACCGTCATCCTCAGTAAAAATAATTGAAACCCTAGTTACTCCTCTCGAACTAAAATCCGCACTATCAAAATTAAAAGGTAAAACTCCAAGTCTGGACAGAATATCCCATGCTAAATAATCTTCACCCAGCAGTCACATCACGTCTCCTCGACCATTATCATAACATCTTTAATAAATTCCTACTACAACACTATAAACTGAGCAAAATCATCCCCATAAATAAACCTAACTTCGGCAAAACTGAACTCATTAGGTACCGACCCATTTCGCTAAACTCTTGCTGGGCCAAAACTCTCGACAAAATAATTGATAACCGACTATGGTGGTTTGTGTCCCAAAACAAATTAATCAACAGTCGGCAAACCGGCTTCAAGAGGGGACAATCGCTTTCTGATAATCTAGTGGCGCTAGATTTTCTGATCACGTCAGCCCTCTCATCCAAAAACCATCTCTCGATCATCTTGCTCGACTTCACCAATGCGTCTGGTAATCCACTCCGTCATAGATGAGTTACATTCGTGGAAAATTGGCCCTAAAATCATCAACTATGTTCCTAGCTTCATGTCTAATAGAATAATGGTTGTATATTCAAACTACTCTCTCGGTTGCAAAATGAAAACATTTGCACATTTGTAGGAAGCATTCCTGTCAAGTCAAAATCTCCTCCTCTCTAGCTCCGACTGCAGACCTCAAAATCCTCAAAAATATTACGAATCACCTTCAATCACAGATATAACTGGAACAATCACATTCTAAACCTCTTAACCTCCCTCAACACCCGGCTAAACGTAGCCAAATGTCTGTCCAATTACAAACACAACTGCAACCAACTATCTGTGATGGAAACTCACCACCCTCCCTTTTAAACTATATCAAAGTAATTTAACACTCATCCTTTAGATTTTAGGATTTCGCTTTTAGATCTACTCTTATAAGCAATATGCTTTTCGAAACCCAAATAATGTCAATGGAAACCGGTAAGCAGCTTTCGATAGCAATGCTCATTAAACCAATACTTCTCTCAAATGACTCTCCTTTAGCAATACCACTCAAAAATATGTCTAAGTCTAAAAACCCAGCACCGAAAATTCCCTCTTCTCTCCACAGCTCCCTGCTACTCAACAGAAGTCTTGGTCTTCTAACTCAACCAATACTCTTAATCAAAAGCACATCTCCACCCTTGACACTAAACCTCCACTCCTCTGTCCGCAATACCAATCTTCACCCACTTCCGAAGTCTTCCACCCCACCTGTAATCTACCAAAAAGAATTCCCACACCTTAAACTATCCCAACACTCTCATGTATTCATATACACAGACTGTTGAAAGTCGGACTCCGGTTCCTCCTTCAGTTTAGTAATGAATAGAGTACATGATAAATTTCTTCTTCCCCACTACAGCTCGTCTTTCTCAATGGATATCATAGCCTTTCACAAGGCAGTGCAGAGGCTAAAAGAAGCACATACTTTCTTTGGTACATGTACCGACTCACTTTTCTTCATTAAAAGCCATAGCCAACATTTCCAATTTATCATACTACCCCCTAACAATCTGGCAGACTCTTGCAAAAAATTCCCCACAAAGAAAAGTTGTCTGGACCTCTGGCTACTGCAACATCACCATCACCGAAAAAGCAGATAAAGTTGGTAAATATACATTCAAATTCCATCTCATTTTCCAAGAAAACTGCAATATAACTGATATCATAAAACACATTAAAACCCACTTTAAAATAGAACTGAACTCACTTATTTCTTCCACTAATAACCACTAAAAATTATACAATACTCCAAAAAACACCATTTACGTTACGGTCGACTACTACTTGATCAGCCTACATCGTCTTTTATTCTCAAAAATCATTCGGATACGTCTCGGCCACACCAATCTTACCCACTCCCACCTTTTCGACCGCTTCAACTATTCATACAATATCTGTAAATTCTACAAGTTAAATACACCTATCTCAGTAAAACATGTTCTCTCTGATTATCACTTCTTCCAGAGAAATAGAATCAAAACTCTTAGCCACCTTGACCCTCTTACAATCCTCTTCATTCCTTTCAAAGATAGTTTACCCAAGCTCATTAGTTTCCTAAAATCATGCAACTTATTAAGCCAATTATGAAATCAAATAAAAATATTATTAATAAAAGTAGCTTGTATTATCTAATACTAACTTGCACATACCCACATACATATAATATAACTATTAATTATATTTAACTATTACTATTATCACTATTATTGCTAATATCTTGATTAGTAATTAAGCTTAAGGCCTTGATGCTATAGTTTTGTTTAAGTTTATCTGTAATTTGACATTGCATTTAAACTGCCCACACATAAATAAATAAAAATTAATTAAGCTCAAAATATTTAATATCTCAGCTGTACAGAAAGTCTAATCTCTGATTAATTGTTAGTTGCTAGATTTAAGCAATATTATCTATGTTAATACTTATAAATGGCGAATAAACCAATTGTTAAATAAATAATATATAATGCACATGTTGGTAAGACTGTCACTGCCTAGTGATTTCTTTGTTTTAAGTACTCGAACTATGGATGCAACTTCATCAGTAGTCACCAGAGATACATCTGAGTTGTGCAGATCAGTCAATACACGTATGTCACTAGTAACACTGTCCGAAAGATTGTCTGCTAGTTTGTGTTTGCCTTGGAAAAGTTCCCCTAGTATATGTGCTTTTTCTTGCCGTGTGGTGTAAGTAATTCCATTGTATGAAAAATTTGGTTTAAATTGAATTCACTTTCTTGTTAACTTAATTATTTCCAAAAGTTGGTTAGAGTGCTTTTAGGCTTGCTAATTTGATGTTCCAAGTGAAGTTTTTGAACTAACTTTTGAAGAACTAGTTTTGACTTTATTAAGTGGTTCAGATGGTTAACCTGTGCTTTGGTGATTAGTTGCCTCGTCCTTAACCATTGCCGGTTGATAGTATTCCTCTTTTTAGATAACCTAATTATAAAGCTTGCTTATTTATTATAGATGCTTGTAAATAGTTTCTTTTATACCTAAATTACAAGTGATGGGGATAATTTAATTTTTTTTTTAAATTTTTTTTTACATAGACATAGTAGGTACGCAATGACCACACACTGATCTCACAATTGCTAAGTGCTTTGGTGAACATGCGATACCAAAGCTAATGTCTACGTGCTAAATATTTGGCTACATATAAAAACATCATCAGCCTCTAATAAACATGCAATATTAAACTAAATCTAAGACTTAATTTAGAATTCAATACCTAAAATGATATAGACAATTCAAACAAAAATGTAGATTAGAAGTTTAGAAAGTAATTTATGCATTAATTCAATTAAGCCAATAATGTAGAGGTGGAAATTTCAGAGTTTAGAAAATCACGGCGAAGCAAAGTCTCAACGAAAGCAATAATGACAGAACTGATAGAAAAATTTCTAAGATAAAATGAAGGAAGTTTACACTTTAGCCTAGCCTTCTAATACTTTGAAAGTGTAGTGGAAGAAGCAGAAGATGAAACTGAAGCAGTGACTGGTAAGGTTACCTGCAAAAGCCTAGTTTTTTTCATAGGAATAAACTCATGGACCACCATATATGCAGGCCAGAAATTATCGCCACAAATGACAGAAAATACTTCAATACCAACTGAAAGCTTGAAAGAAGAGCCTTCTCTAGGGCTAGAAAAATTAAACTTATGAATATTAATATTCGAAGTGTTGCATGCTTTTGATGATATATAGCGTGCAACGTCGTCACGGGTTGTCTCCTTATCCAACCTGGAACTAAAAATATGTTTACGAGGATCCAGCACCTTCAAAATACATGGCACTGGAGTAGAGACAGTATTGGACTGTGAAGAACTCTTAGGGGGAGACAAAGTACGGGAGGAGTTAGAGAATTTAGTAGAAGATGAAGCAGAAGTTACAGTAGTAGGACAGGGAGTAGAGCAAGATGAACAATTAGTGGAGGGAAAGTTGAAAGCGACAGATGAAGTGGTAGTAGAGGGGCTATTGGTAGAAGGAGCTACTGGAATTGGAGCGGGATGGGATGATTGGTTAGATATTGAAGAAAGTACAGAAGAATAAGTGGGTAAAGGTTGGGAAGAAGGGGAACAAGTTGGAGAAGTTGAAGCTGAAGTCACAGTAGTAAGACATGGAATAGAGGAAGTCGAACAAGTAGTGGAGGAAAAGTTAAAGGCGATAGATGAAGAAGTAGTAGATGGGATAGTGGTTGACAGAGCTACCGGAATTTGAGCGGGATGGGACGATGGGGTGGATATTGAAGAAAGTACAGAAGAGTGACTGGGTAAAGGTTGGGAAGAAGAAGAACAAGTTGGAGAACTTGAAATTGAAGTCACAGAAGTAGGACAAGGAATCGAGGAAGACGAACAAGTAAGGGATGGAAAGTTCAAAGCGACAGATGAAGAAATAGTAGAGGGCATAATAGTTGAAGGAGCTAAAGGAATTGAAGTAGGATGGGGCGGTTGGGTAGAAGTAGAATAAAGTTCATAAGAGTAAGTGGGTAAAAGTTAGGAAGAAGTAGAACAAGTTAGAGGGGATTGTAAAGAAGGGGGTTGAGGAGACGAAAAAGAAATAAGTAGCGCTGTGGTAGGCGGAAGATTATGAGGGGATAATGGCGGCAGTTGTACTGCATTAGCCGTTGGAGTCAAGTCGAAAGAGTACTCCAAAAACATTTTTGACCCAGCATCAAACTCTGAGGCTAGCTCAGTGAATAGTTTCTTAAGTTTTTGGTATTTAATTCGCATACGGTGGTACATCAATGAGAAGTCCCCCTGGCGATTGAAGCAGGTATGGCACGACCACCTGATGCCACCACATGCAGGTTTAGCAGTACCGTAAAGTCGGTCATAGTTGCGACCAGTCAACCCAGCACAATTAAGGTGGGCGATGTTATCGAACATCCAACAAGAGACATCTCTAATCTTATCACTATTAAAGTTGTCCTTGTTGGTGCAAGCCCGAATCAGCAATTCATTTTGCGCGAAGTATAGATACAAGATATTAAATAAAATAAAAGCAAAATAAGATAAATAAGATAGGAAAAAAAAATGAATAAATAAAATAAAAATAAGTGAAAAAGAAGTAAATAAAAAAAAAATAATAATAATAATAATAATAAAATAAAAATAAATAAAATAAAATTAAAAATTAAAAAAAATAAAATTAAATTAAAAAAATAAAAGATAAAAAAAATTTTAAGTAAGCAAAAATAAAATTAATAAATAAAATAATAACAATAAAATAAACGTGAGTGAAACATTTTTTTGTAGATTTATTTTCAAAATTTGTTTGTTATTATCAACACACTGTGCAAAAAAAGCACAACGACTTATGTCCGAATTTTGACGCTCTCAGCTAGACAGAGATAGAATTGCAAAGAGAAAAGTAAGGTGAATAATAATACTTTTCCCAGAGAGAAAAGAGGAAATACATTTATTTAAAAATAATAACTACTGTATAGAGAGCAAGAAGGAAACAGAAAAAGACTAAAATAGCAAAAACCATTTAAAGGGAGTACAAAGCAGGAAAAAAAGAGATTGAACTCAATATACAGGAAAGCCAATTTTAAGTGTTGTACTTGCCAAAAAAATTAAACAATGTTAAGCACAAAATGTATACGGGTGAAATGAGTCATACGCCACAAATAAAGTCACTTAAAACAAAACACCGGAAATAATATAAATAATAGTAAAATCGAACACGACAATAGACAAATCAATTGCCAAATGCTAGTCAAACTGCGGATTATTATATTTTTATTATTATTATTTTTATTATTACTAAATTATTATTATTATTATTATTATTATTATTATTATTATTATTATTATTATTATTATTATTATTATTATTACTATTATTATTATTATTATTATTATTATTATTATTATTATTATTATTATTATTATTATTATTATTATTATTATTATTATTAGTATTATTATTATTACTATTATTATTGTTATTATTATTATTATATTATTATTATATTATTATTATTATTATTATTATTATTATTATTATTATTATTATTATTATTATTATTATTATTATTATTATTATTATTTTTATTATTATTATTATTATTATTATTATTATTATTATTATTATTATTATTATTATTATTATTATTATTATTATTATTATTATTATTTATTATTATTATTGTTATTATTATTATTTTTTTTTACATTGACTTAGTAGTTACGCAATAACCATACACTGATCTCACATGGGGTAGGCCCAAGTGGCATCAAAATTAACCCAGTCACATAGACTGGGCTCAGCTGGTGTTAATTGCTAACTTCTTTGGTGATCATGCGATACCAAAACTAATGTCTACGTACTAAATATTTGGCTAGAGATATAAACATCATCAGCCTCTAGCATGCAATATTAAACTAAAGCTAAGATTTAATTTAGAATTCAATATCTAAAATGATATAGACAATTCAAACAAAAATTTAGATTACAAGTATAGAAAGTAAGTTATGCATTAATTAATTTTTAGAGGTGGAAATTTCAACGAAAACAATAATGTCAGAACTGAAAGAACTGTTAGAACAGAACTTCTAAGATAAAATGAAGAAAGTTTACAATTTGAAAATGTAGTGTTAGTTTTTTGGAGCATTGGAAAAGCAGAAGATGAATCTGAAGCAGTGACTGGTAAGGTAACTTGCAAAGGCCAAGTTTTTTTCCTAGGAATAAACTCATGGACCACCATATGGGCAGGCCAGAATTTAGCGTCACAAGTGACAGAAAATACTTCCATAGAAACTGAAAGCTTAAAAGGAGAGCCTTCTCTAGGGCTAGAAGAATTAAACTTAGGAATATTAATATTCGAAAGGTTGCATGCTCTTGATGATATATAGCGTAGTAGGACAGGGAATAGAGGAAGATAAACAAGTAGTGGGGGGAAAGTTGAAAGCAACAGATGAAGTAGTAGTAGAGAGGATAATGGTTGATGGAGCTACTGGAATTAGAGGGGGATGGGACGATTGGGAAGATATGGAAGAAAGTTCAGAAGAATAAGTGGGTAAAGGTTGAGAAGCAGTAGAACAAGTTGGTGGGGAATGGCAAGAAAGTGGCTGATTAGACGAAAAAGGAATAAGTGGCGCTGTGGTAGGCGCAAGCTGGTGAGGGGATAATGGCGGCAGTTGTACTGCATTAGCCGTTGGAGTCAAGTCGAAAGAGTACTCCAAAAACATTTTTGACCCAGCATCACACTCTGAGGTTAGCTCAGTGAATAGTTTCCTAAGTTTGTGGTATTTAATTCGCATACGGTGGTACATCAATGAGAAGTCCCCCTGGCGATTGAAGCAGGTGGGGCACGACCACCTGATGCCACCACATGCAGGTTTAGCAGTACCGTAAAGTCGGTCATAGTCGCGACCAGTCAACCCAGCACAATTAAGGTGGGCGATGTATCGCACATCCTACAAGAGACACCTCTAAGCTTATCACTATTAAAGTTGTCCTTGTTGGTGCAAGCCCGAATACAGCAATTCATTTTGCGCGAAGTATAGATACAAGATATTAAATAAAATAAAAGCAAAATAAGATAAATAAGATAGGAAAAAAATGAATAAATAAAATAAAAATAAGTGAAAAAGAAGTAAATAAAAAATAATAATAATAATAATATCAATAATAAAATAAATAAAAAAATAAAAAAAAAAAATTAAAAAAAATAAAATTAAAAAAATAAAAGATAAAAAAATTTTAAGTAAGTAAAAATAAAATTAATAAATAAAATAATAACAATAAAATAAACTTGAGTGAAAATTTTTTTTTAAATTTATTTTCAAAATTTGTTTGTTATTATCAACACACTGTGCAAAAAAAGCACAACGACTTAAGTCCGAATTTTGACGCTCTCAGCTAGACAGAGATAGAATTGCAAAGAGAAAAGTAAGGTGAATAATAATATTTTCCCAGAGAAAAAAGAGGAAATACAGTTATTTAAAAATAATAACTACTGTATAGAGAGCAAGAAGGAAACAGAAAAAGACTAAAATAACAAAAACTATTTTAAAGGGAGAGCAAAGCAGGAAAAAAAAGAGATTGAACTCAATACACAGGAAAGGCAAATTTAAGCGTTGTACTTGCCAAAAATAATTAAACATTGATAAGTACAAAATTTATACGGGTGAAATAAGCCATACACCACAAATAAATTCACTTATAAATTTACTTAACACCGGAAAGAAAATAAATATTAGTAACGATAAACGACAATAGACAAATTAATTGCCAAATGCTAATCAAAATCAAAATGCGAAGCAGAATCAAAACACGTCTGTTAAGCACAAGCTACTAACTTGGAGGTGTTAGTCTTAGCACATAGCTTTAGAATAGAACTAGGTGCACCGTCCGGACCCGTTAAAAATTTTGTTTTATGGCTTTTAAATAATTTAAAACTGTATCATATTCGATTACCGGCATATTAAATTGGTTAAAATTACTCAAGGAATATGGATAGTGATTATTGAAGTTTTTAATAAAATTAGTATTCGATTACCGGCATATTAAATTGGTTAAAATTACTCAAGGAATATGGATAGTGATTATTGAAGTTTTTAATAAAATTAGTATAGTGTGCTTTAAAAAAATGTTGCAAAAAGATTCGAAATTTCTACATCGTTGCGACCTTCAACACGTAACATACGACATTACCTGTGTCGCACAGGTTATTAAGGTGTTGAAAATTATAACGAAATATTGCGTAGGTAGCATAATCAACGGAGTCATTATCTTTATGGTCATAATCTTTATAGTGTTCATTGTTAATTACCCAAATTTGGTTTACATGCGCAGTATTTCAGAAACATATGGTCTCATTCAACCTATAATAGAAGCACAAAAAGACATCTTGAACATAGCCTTCAGTAAAATTAGCCTGCCATTGGGTAGGCTATTCGTTATGTTGCTACTGGTATCATTACTTCTTATCTTTTGCTTTGAGTTGTATGCTATCTATTGTCCACCCGGATTCAGCTGGTGTAGCGATGAATACGGGGCATTGCTGGATAAGTTTGAGTGAAGGTCTATAATTGGCGGCGACTGGAACGCAAAGCATGGGCTCTGGGTTGACCTTGGAAGCAACAAAAGGGGCAAAGAACTGGCAGACTTTGTCCTCGCCTCCGATACGCCAGAGGTGTCAATGGGAGATCCCTCAAGGTTTCCATATGGAGTTAAAGGCCACCCCAGTTGCCTGAACTTTGCCATCTACCGAGGGGTACCCCAGTAGAAACTGAGAATGGAGAAGCGTGCGGATCTCAGCTCCGACACCTACCGCTTATCATCACGCTTGACATAGCAGCGATGCACTTCCCCACCAAGGAGAGGCTTGTTGACCGTATTACTAGTATAGCCGATTTTAAAAGTCGCCTAAACACTTCTATCGCCCCCGTGATGGAATTGCACTCTTTCTCAGAAATCGACGAGGTGTTGGCCATGTTCTCGTGTAAGATATGTGAGGCAGCTGCCGAGGCTCGCCAAGTGACATCCCGGCCAGCTGGACATGACATTGCCTCCTATACACTTTCTCCGGAGCTGACTCAACTCCTGAAGACTAAACGCATTCCGCGGACAAAATATGTCAAGTGTCACCATCCTGTCGACATAGCTAACTGGTGTAGAACCGCTTACTAGTTGTCTAATACGCTAAGGATTCACAGGACTCAGTATTTCGACTTCCGGTTGCAGTCTACTTATACCAGTGCTGACGCCTTCTTTTCGCTATTAAAAGCCACGCGAAAGTGCAACCAATTCGAACGACTACCCTTAGAGACGCGAATGGGAACTGGTATCTCTCCGACGAGGAGCAGGCCAACGTTTTTTCCGCTTGGCCGAAAGGTTCCAGCCGCACGACTTGGTACAACTATGTGAAGTTCAAGACAACAACGCTGTCCTGGGTAAACCACTGCAAATGGACCTTCTCATCCTCACTGATATCATCGACTCTCGAAACATTATTCCGGGTCATCAGTTCGGCTTCCGGGCAAGTCACAGCATTATAGAGCAGGTCCACAGGGTGGTAAACCATATTTTAAAGGCTTTCGATGATGGTGAATATTGCGACGGGGTATTCATCGATATCGGTCAGCATTTCGACAGAGTCTGGCACCCCGGTTTCCTAGACAAGATTAAGTCCGCTCTTCCGTCGCCATACTTCGAACTAATTACATCGTAACAGAAGGACCGCACCTTCTGTGTCAAGTCACGGTCGGCACTCTCAGAAGTACATCCGGTGCTAGCAGGTGGTCCAAGGCAGCGTACTGGGGCCCCTGCTCTTCTCTATATACGCAGCCAACATCCCCGTCCCTGACGCCGAAATAATGGGCATTAACACCATTAACTTGCTGGTAGCATCGTTTGATGACGACGTCAGCATCCTTTACAAATCTGCATGTGAATATGATGCCCCAGACGGCATACAGGAGTACCTCCACGTTTTTGGTGAGTGGACCAGAAGGTGGAATATTAAAATTAACTCGACAAAGTGCAAAAACGTATGCTTCACTCTTAAGAAAAGCCTGCCGTCCGCTGTACATTGCTGTGGTGACATCATTCCTCAACACAAGGTAGCCAAATACTTCGGACTAGTATTGGACCTGTCCTTCCAAGCGCACATAACCAGGGTGATTCAGAGGAGCCGACAAAACGTAGCAAAACTATACGGGCTGTTTAGGAGCAAAAGAGCAAACTGACCCTACTAAACAAACGTACAGTGTACCAACAAATAGTTGCTCCGGCTTGGAGGTACGGAATCCAAATGTAGGGTGCTGCCTCCAGGACTCAAACTAGAAGGGTGCAAACCCAACAAAATAAAACCTTACGCATCATCACTGGATGCCCCTGGTACGTGAAGAACTCCACATTTCACGAAAACCTATAAGTGGAATACATTAAGGACAACATTGCCACATATATATGCAGGTGCAATGACAGGCTGCGGTCACATAGAAACCGTCTGACCAGAGATCTGGCCACTACAAGATGCTTCACACGCCTTAAGATGAAGGACTACAGGAGGCTCCTCCAATGGAGTAGACGGCGCCTGAACCATAGGCTAACCCGCATAGACCGTACTCCACGGTCCACATAACCACGTATTGTCTTAAATTGTTTTCTTTTTAGTTATTTATATATTGTAAAAATTATGTTTGTAAAAACTGGGTGATATTAATGTAGCCACAAAGTGCATTGTACGGCATTATTGAGTCCTTGTGTGGCGCTTGAATAAATATATTATTAAAAAAAATTTTTTTTTTTAATTTAAATATTGGCGATTCTGCCATTCACTTTAGCGGAGGTTACGTGGGCGATGTTATCGCATAGCCAACACCCAACAACACGGCACTTTGAAGTGATTGGCTTGGAAGAGCACTTAGCTACGCAGCAGCACATTATTATATTTAAAAAGATGTTTAGAATAACGTTAAAAACTCACAGTGTAGTACACCACAATTGAGTAATGCAAAAACAAAAGCATGTACTCCATATGTTTAAAAAAATTAAAACTGTGTATGCGAAAATGCAAAAACAATTTACACAGTTTTAAAAAAGAGTAACAACGTTAAACTCTTATTCAATTTTTCAATTGTAACCGTAAACAAGCAAAGCAAAACAGAGGGGTTTTACCGTTTTACTATAATGGGTGATCCACCCGATCGCCAACGCAGCAACGGCATGGATTGGTTAGGCCGAAGCCGCAACACCATACACAAGCAAACAGGCAGTAAATATATGTTTATTTCCTGAAACGACGAGAACGAAAAACAATTTAACCTATCGCAATTCGTCATCAAGAAAGTCATAGACTACAACTGTGCCGGCGAAGTGGAATCATCCAAGAAGCTACAAAATGGACCGCTACTCGTTAAAACCAAAGATCTAGCACAAACAACAAAATTAATGAAAATGAAGCTTTTTACCGCTGAAATTGCAGTTACCGCTACCGAACACCGTTCACTAAACTACAGCAAGGGAGTCATTTACTCGAACGACTTAAGAGAGGTGTTAAAAGAAGAAATGAAATGCGAATTGGGGAGCCAAAACGTCTGCGAAGTACGAAAAATAATGAAAAAAACAGATGGCAACTTAAGAGAGACGGGCTTGCTCATTCTAACTTTCTCTTTCGTCACACTGACACAGTACATTATGATTGGCTACGAAAAAACGAACATTCGACCATACATTCCCACACCGATGGAAATAATCGCAATAAAAATAAATCAAAAGGTTGATAACAAAGCGGCCTACGACATATATAACCGCACACACCCAACCAACCAGCAAAGCTATGCAACAACACTAAAACAACAAAAACCAATAAGCTCCAAGAGCCTACAACTAACACCTACCATTAACACAGCCACAAAGAAACGAAATCTAATATCCTACGAAGACATTAGTGACCTCATCACCGATCCTAAGCCAACCACATCTCTATCAGCAGAACTAAGTAACAAATCTAACCACCAATCTAAAATAAAAATACTCCCGCGCAATACACCGAAACGAACCCTTAGACAATTAAGCTCCAACACTAAGCAAGGTGAACTCAACTCTCAGACTGTCATAGGAGACTACGACAGTTCTGATATCATGGAATAATACCATAACAACAACCAAAACAATTTGCCTCCTACTGGCTGACGGTGTGTCGCACCCTTCAGGGATCTTTGCGACAGATTGGGATTCCTTATCCCCGACACACCGTCAGTCTCCCGGAGGTAACCCCCTCCTCTACCACAACCCATCATTCACTGTAGTAAACCTTAAACAAACCATTACCCCTACCAAACTAAACTTTAATTTTACTCCACTACAATGTCTCTTAAAATTATCCAATGGAACATGAAAGGATATAAAAACAACTACAGCGAACTTCTAATCATAATAAAACAACAATCTCCACAAATAATAATACTTCAAGGAACACATATAATCAACACAACTAACAATAACATCCCCATTCCCATCAACTACACTCTAATTATTAATGTAGCATCCAACAGGTTTGGCGGAGTCCCCATTTTGATACACAAATCAATTTAACATAATGAAATTACCATTAACAACAGTTTCGAAGCATTAGCTTTAGAAATCCAATCCAAACAAAAAATAGTGGTTTTCTCAGCATACATTCAGCCCTCCAAAAATGTCTCTCTAACGGACTAGAAAATTCATTCAAAACACACCAATCCAACACCCCTTCGATCATTTTGGGTGACTTCAACAACTGGCACTCCACCTAGGGCTCCCCACAAGATAACAAAAAAGGAAAAATTTTATCAAAATATATTCAACGATCCAAACTAATCATTCTCAACGATAAGTCCCGAACCCACTATACAACCCATAATACCTTCACCCACATTGACTTATCTTACCGAAACAAATCCACTACACAACCACAAACACTGGACAAGCATTAGAAAACTATATAACCCTAATCGAACCAAACTCGGCTCTATAATAAGTTAAAGGGTCAATCCGAGGACTTAACAGAATCTCATACCCCATGATCAAAAACAGCTCACAACCGACCAAAACTAGAATAATTCAACTCTTCAACAACATTTTCAACAACATAATACCCCAATCGTATAAAACCAGCCTCATCATTCCCATATTAAAACCAAAAGTAAACAAAACGGAAATAACATCATACCGACCCATCTCCTTAAACTGCTTAAACATTAGACAAAATCATCTCCAAAAGAGTATGGTGGTTCTTAACCAAAAACAATCTGCTTCATCCCAAACAATTCGGATTTAAACGCGGCAAATCGGTTGCAGGAAGTCTGCTTTTCACAGACCTTCTCATAACCAGATCGTTATCTGCCAAAAAACACACCTCTCTCATCGCTCTTGTCTTCTCAAGGGCGTTCGATAGAGTCGGTGTTCACACCATCATAGACCAATTACTCTGCTGCAAGATTGGGCCAAAAATTATTAACTACACACAAAACTTTATGTCAAACAGGAAAATCACAGTATGAGTTAGGAATCAAACCTCAAAGACCTACAACCTTGAAAACGGCATCCCACATGGATCACCAATATCCGTTATACTCTTTCTTATAGCCCATAACAAATTAGCCATTATAATTAGCTTACACAAAGAAATCCACTTCAGTGCGTTTGCAGACGACTTCATTCTAATTATCAATTTCAATAGAAACAAAAATATCAGCTACAACTTGGACACCGTTTTCCAAAACATACAAAGCTGGTGCGCCTACTCGGATGCATTATTGCAAAAATGCCAACACTTTCATATATGCCGCAAACACAATTGCATGTGCAACATCTCATGCAACAACATGCAAAAACTCAATATAATAAAATGCTTGGCCAGCAAGAAATTCAACTGCAACAAACACACACTATTAAACATAACCAAAGCCACATTAATCCCAAAAATTGATTATGTTCTATACATATATGCGCACACGCCAAATTCTACCTTTAATAAACTAAAACCCCCATTTAATGCGCCAATCCGGCTTTCTTTAGGAGCACTCCGCTCCACACCCATCAACAACATGCTATACGAAACTAACACACCTACAATCGAAACAAAACGAGACTACATCCTATCTAAAATGTACAAAACACTACTAAACTCCACAGACACCCCTATTAAGAAATACATAAAACAACACTCACCACACAAAACTCCTAAACTCACAACGGCCATAGCAAGAATTATAAATACTTCCAAGAACAACAACATACCATATCTCCCCCAAAAACCACTAGACACCAATTCCGACCGATTCCCTAATAAGCACCTCACTCCGAATCTACCAGAAAACTATTACCCCAATAATAACTTGCTTTCTAAAATTGTAACCTGCATTTTTTCTCCTTGTTTGAATTGTCTATGTCATTGTAGGTATTAAATTCTCAATTGAATCTTAGCTTTACTTTAATGTTGCATGCTGATGATGTTAGAGGCTGATGATGATTTTATCTGTAGCCAAATATTTAGTACGTAGACATTAGCTTTGGTATCGCATAATCACCAAATAAATTAGCAATTAAGACCAGCAAAGCCCAGTCTATGTGACTGGGTGAATGCCATTTGGGCCTGCCCAATGTGAGATCAGTGTGTGGTCATGGTGTACCTACTAAGTCAATGTAAAATAAAAAATTTAATTGATAAAATCAACTTGGTGTGGTCCAAGCTTGCTATGGGAAAAAATGCCAGTAAGGCGCCAAAATCAAAATGTTGGTGGTCGTACGCGCACAGTAAGACAATAACAAGATTATGTAGTCAATGGGACTGAGAAACAGCGTAGTTTGCGTTTAACGACAAATCGAACTAGAATTGGGGAGAGAAAAGGACAAATTGCCCAAGAAAATGAGTAGTAAAATTTTGGACTTATGTTCATTTATATATATAAAAACAGCCACAAAACATGAAGAAGGCGAGCGGATAAATACAAAAGACATAAACATTAGCATATTTCGAACACTTAAAATTTTGCCCCACCAAAAATCGCTCAAACCGACTAAAAACTTTTCACTTGCCATTTACATTGTCATACTAGATAGATAGATTTTGAGCAGCGCCGATAGCCTTGCTAGTTATATGTATATACTGAGAGAAATTAAAAATAGACGGAGAGATATAAATAATTGTAAATGAATATAAAATATAACAGACACCTGGGAGAAAGAAAAGTGATAAAAGAATGTAGAAATAAATATACATCACAGTCATGGACTACCTCGTGTCGTTATTGGATGTCAAAGCTCGTTATCATATATCGCTTGTACTCTTTGTTCTTATTTCATTTTCGGTATTTTTCTTTCTCTCTCATTTTTTTGTTTTCATTGCGATCTTTGCAAGTGAGCGTTAACTTGCAGCCCCGAGGCTACCCAACCTCGGTGATAACCGGTTTTCTCCTCTGATTTTAAGCCTTAAGACCAAAAAAAATAAAAACAGTACCAAAAACTCCAAATTGCTTTCCCTGGTTATCCGAAAGTAGTTCAGTAAAACCCTAAGTACGTCACTCTATCGGTATTAAATGAAAGTAAGCCCTTTTTTGACTATTCGAGCTTCGCTGTTCACAAAGCCATAAACCTTCTAAGCAAAGATGTGGTATCTATTTTAACTCTTCGGGATAGTAACCTACTCATGCTCGTTAAGAACCAAGAAGTCGGGGACAAATTTTTGATAGCTAAGGAGCTGCCACGTATTTGCTGAATATCGTGTAAACTTCATGAGTCATTGAATTCCGTAAAGGGCACTATTTATGCGCCATACCTAAACAACGCAAACGATGAAGAAATTGTGCATGAGCTAAGCTCCCAATTCGTGACATCAATTTACAAATTTAACAAATTTATTGATGGCACCCCCAATCGCCCCTCTAAACTAATTATTTCTTGGCATACCATAAAGCTAAGAGGATACACAGCCAATCCAATGCGTTACAAATCATGTCAATTGCTCGGCCAAACATTGTAAAAACTCCCCCATCTACGTTAACTGTAATTTACCCTCACACTCTCCCGAAAAATGCACCAGTACCCAATGTGCAAATGTAATGAGGAACACGCGGCCACATCGCAAGTGTGCAAAAAATCTCAAGAACAAAAAGAGGTTCTTAAAATAAAAACAAAAAATAAGTGCAGCATAAGAGAAGCACGTGCCCTACACAAACAACAACAACTGACTTCTCCCGTCACTTCCCTCAGTTACTTTCCATTAACATCATCGACTACTAACAACACACAATCAAAAGCAAGCACACTCTCTTCTAATCTGACCGCTACAACACACACAACCTGACACATGGGTAACGTACTCTCCCTCCCTCCAACATCTTCTCAATCAATCTCATTTTTACAGTTATCGAAAGATAACGTAACTACAAAGGAATTACAAACAAAGGCAAATTTAAAAACAAACACACTACAATTCAACTTAAAAAATTTAATCAAAAATGTCACCACAACATACAAAAACAACACAAAAAGCAGTTTACTTTCTAACGATATATCGAACGAGTCAATGGAAGAGCTTGATATATAATCAAGTCTCTTCTATTCCCTCTTTGATATGTATAAATTAAACAAAATTGGGTTTTCTATTTTGTTTTTGATTTATTACTTTCGTGAGCAGCACAACGGCTTGCTTGCACGAGTCTGATTTTAGACCTCCTACAAAATGAGTTTAACTCTACTTAAATACTAATTTGAACGTCGGCTGAACAAAGTAATTCCTTTTTGCCCTGCCGCGACTTTCTAGCTATGAAAGGGTGGGTTTTTCGGTTAGTCTTAAATGTGTTACGTCTGGCATCAGTATTTTTTTATTACATCTGGCGTCGGCATTTTTCATCACATCTGGCGTCAGTATTTTTCTTAGACACCGGTCCTATGTTCCGGGTTCTTGGTATTTATTTTTTTTTATTTGTATTTCTAAATAATTATTTAATCATTCGGTCAACTGAATTCGAAGTGTTAAGTCGATTTGTCATCTACTCTCGCACTCCAAATTTAACTAAACGAAAATTAAAACAACAACTACTAAAACAAAGAGTCAAGGCTGTTCTGGCTTCAGGAATGCCTGTTGAACGTAGTCCCCCGACTGCGCGCAGCATGCAAAACCAAAATCAGCCATCAAAAAACAGCATGAGCGTACCCCACGTTCAAATAGCTGTTAGCACAAAAACAACAACGCATACCTTATATCATCGTCCAACAGTTCAAACAACTGCATCATCAACAACAACAACAGAGAATCTAACCAATCTTCACTTCCCGCTAATTTAGAGAGAGGGCGTTCATACTCTCCCGCAATACAGCAAACAATTTCACACCCACAAATTTAAAACGCATCATTGCTATAAACAAACGCAACCTCTCGCTCTACTGCACAACTAACTATCAAGAGCTCTATGGCCACAGGTAAAATGCAGCCTCTGCCGTGGAGTGCATAATGTGCTTCACCAAGGACGCCGCTCTCCTCTTCTTCACCAACAACAACTACATCAACTACTACAACAACGCTCGCTCTATCTTCTGTTGGAGTGTTCACAACAACAACCACCATGGCAACACGATCAGCTGTATCATCTGTCCCCTCTATATCTACAGTAAGTACAAAAACAACAACATCAAGTAAGCAGTACGATACACAAAACATAAACAACGCCAACACTCAAGAGTCCAGCCTAAAGAGAAATAGGAGCAAACAATCTCCAAATAACAGTGCTGAACAAAACAACACAAGCAAAAACAAGAGAAATAAACAATGTAACGGAACGCAAACAATACTGCAACAATACTGGCTAAGCGCACCAATCACAACCAACACGTTCGCTCTCCTCTCTCAAGACGATGACAATCAAGTGAACAGTGGTGCGGAAAGTGTTTCCGATGCAACAAATTTGCCAGCACAACAAAATATCAAATCAGTTAAGCCACCACCAATATATGTTCACGACGTCGAACAAATTAGCGTTCTAACAATGCTCTAGCAAATGTAATTAAACATAATTACATTTTAAAAACGCTGCAGAATAATGAGGTGCGAATACAAACAAAAGATTCTACCAGTTACTCCACAGTTATTAAGATGCTGAAAGAGCACAGAACGAAATACTACACATTCAAACCTAAGAAAGATCGTGGATTTAAAGTAGTGCTCAGGAATATGCACCACGCCACTGACATTAACGAAATAAAAAATGAACTTCTTGACCTAGGGCATGAAGTCATAAACATCCATAATGCACAACAAATAGTCACGAACAAACCGCTTCCATTATTCTTCATTAAATTGAAAAACAATAAAAACAACAAAGATATTTATCACATAACCACACTGCTCTGCACGAAAATCATTTTCGGGCCCCCACACCATAAACGCATAATATCGCAATGCTCAAATTGTCAAAAATACGGCCACACGAGAAATTTCTGCACCAGAAACCCGATCTGCGTCAAATGCGCCGGTAAACAACAAACAATCGACTGCAAAATTAAAGCCAACGGTCAAATAAAATGTGCATTGTGCGGTGCTGCACACACTGCAAACTACAAAGGTTGTGAGATATAAAAGGCATTGAAAATAAAAATATTTCCATCCCTTAGAGAAACTAGCCGCCGAGTTCCGGCTGAGACAGTAGCAGTAGCTCCAATCGAGACTCAAAACTTAAGCAAAATTAAGACCGGTTTATCGTACGCTCAAGTAGCTAATGATAAGAATGACAACAATAATAGCGAAAAGAATAAGAAGGAACAACTCACGAATCCAACCAATTAATACATAAGTAGACGCATTGACATAAATACTGATATTACTGAGATGAAAGACCTGATGAAACAATTGTTTCAACAAGTCACAAATATGATAAGCGTCATAACAATTCTCATATCGAAAATGGACAAACAAAATGGAAACTAAATTAAGGATCATAACTTGGAATGCAAATGGACTGAAAAACCATATTGACGAACTACAAATACTTCTTCATGACAACAGCATTGACATAGCCCTAATCGCGGAGACACATTGCACAAACAAACACCTCATACAACTTAGAGGGTAAAAAGTGTTTACCACAAACCATCCCGATGGCACAGCGCACGGTGGAACAGCCATAATTATTAAGCAGTCCATGAAGCACGACAAGCTTGAGCCTTATCAGCATATCTACATACAAGCGACGAACATTCAAATTAATTATCTCATAGGACCACTCACAATATCTGCTGTATATAGCGCGAAACACACTATGTGGGGATCGAGGCTAATGAACAAAAAAGGCAAAAATCTCCTCAGCGCTAAGCAGTTCACAAACTCTAAACACTTGAGTAGAGGTGAACCAACATATTGGCCAACAGACATTAATAGCGCATAGACAAGTAAATATCGCAATATCCAAACTACAACAGCATCTGGATACTACCCTAAGGTGGTTTGAAAAGTGGCAAATAAAAGTAAATAATACCAAAACAGTATATGTTATATATACAACTAAAACTAAATTCACATCACCTCGTATAACGATTGACGGATCTGACGTAAAAATTGAAAATGTAGTCAAATACCTAGGATTATATATTGACAACAAACTCAACTGGAAATACCATATACTTAAAAATCGGGATCAAATCAAGCTGAGGATTAGTCAATTATATTGGCTGCTCAAATCAAAGTTAACATTAGAAAACAAAATTCTGATCTACAAAGCCATTATAAGACCAATCTTACAGAGCACAAATTTGGATTATGTCTGTATACAATTATACAATATACAATTATATAATTATATATTATATACAATTATGTCTGTATACACACATAATACAAAGACAACAATCAAAAATCATTCGAATGATCACCAAGGCTTGGTGGTATATAACTAACAATTATCTGCATCGTGATCTTAATATTCCAACAGTAACAGAGGAGATTACAAAAATAAGTCGAATCTACCAGACCAAGCTTACCCAACACCCAAATGCTGGTGTCAACCTACTGCCAATACAGGAACTACAATGCAGACGCAGGTTACAGAGGACAAGGCCAGTGGATCTGGTTGAAAAAATTCGAAGCCATATATATATATATCTCAATACCTCTTTCTTTTTTTCTTTGTTTTTGTTTATTTTTGTATTTTATATTCTTATTACATTTATGTTTTCTTTACTATATTTTGCTCTATAATTGTATTAATTTAATTTAAATGCATATTATTTTTGTTACTATTTTGATTTTTTTCCTACATCCTTACAAAAATAAAAAACTTTTGTGATCTGCTCACAAAAATTAGTTACAACCCTAAAATAACGTTTAAACCATGTACTAATAGTCTTAATAAAAAATAAAGACATATGTACACGACATATGGGAAATAATAAAAAAAAAATAAAAATAAAAAAAACATAGCGTTAAAGATATTTATTATATATTCAATAGCTTTCACAGGTAATTTTCTTAGGAGGACTTTTTTTCCTTTATATCATTATTAATAAATTTTCTTATATATCTTATGTTTTAGATGTTCTGAACTTCTGCTAATACCTGTGTTCAGCTGTGGATCATCTGAGTTGGTGGCGTCTTCTGCAAAAACGCTTTCGAAGTAGTCAGTTAATACTTTAATTTTGTCGAGGTTCGTCTTTGCCCATAGCCCGTTTTCCATTTTTAGAGGAGCCTGATGATTACTTTTATGTGTTCATCCTTTAGTAGCTTTCCATAAAGAGTAGTCAGTTTGACTCGTGGGCGTTAAGCTCTTGAGATATGAATTAAATTGTTTGTGTTTTACCACCTGAATCATTTTTTTAACCTGTTTTGTTGCCGTGTTGTACTTTCCTTTTAAGTCAGGAGATCTTGTGGTTGACCAGGTTTTCCATAGTATACTTTTTTTTATTTAATAGTCTCATCTCTCATCATGAGTCTAAAACATCCCCCGTGAGGTTTGCGCCTTAGTCCAAATTAGTCAGCCATAAGCATTTCGGCTTGTACTATCGACGGTGCCATCCGTCCTACTGGGTCCGTAATGGCAGGACCACCACGACTTTGTCCTTCGGATAATTTGTGGATAGACATTTGCTCCGATTACTAGTCTATTTGTAGGCTTTTGGAAAATCACCCCGATTTTCCGAGAGTTCCAGTTCAGGCAATGCCAGCAATAGTGTAGTGTGTATCGGTTAGGTGGGGACTCACCCACTGGAGAGGTTTTTCGTGAATGTAGGCATTACCAAAGGCATTATCGAGACTGAAAAGGTGATATCGCGGTGAGTCAGAAGTCCAAATGAACACTCGTTTCGGATCTGTTCCGAAACCGTATTGTTCAAACTTGCACCTGTGCATAAGTATTTCTTACCGCTATACCAAGTCGTTTCCGAATTCGCTCAGCTATAAAGGTGCATTCCGAATTGGAGTCGATGAATACCATATCGTAAAAAACCTGCTGAGACGCCATCGGCCAGTAGGTATATTATCCTCCGCCACCAATACCTAAGTTCCTTTTCACCAAGGATAGCTTGGCATCGGCGTCATCAAACGGTTCCACCAACGTATTCACGGGGCGGACCAGCAGAAGGCGACCTGGCGTTAATGCTTCGAAATCGTTGGCATCTTGTGACAAAGGACATAAGGGCCTAGAGTTCATAATGGCCTCTGCTGAGCAATTGCCCACACCATCTCCACGTAATTCAACGGTGCTCCAATAAGACATTGTATCAACAGTCGCTAGGTGACCTTTACAGCGCACCGAAGTGCGG
This sequence comes from Cacoxenus indagator, assembly GCA_035041755.1. NCBI lineage: Eukaryota > Metazoa > Arthropoda > Insecta > Diptera > Drosophilidae > Cacoxenus > Cacoxenus indagator. Next base: position 78,245 of record JAWNKX010000213.1, read on the forward strand.
CGAACGAGGCGGAATGAAACGGAAATTTAGTTTTCAACTGCTGCACTGGACGATGATAGCGTTCTTGAACGCCTTAGCGAACAATTGCTCTGCAGCTGCCTTCAACTCCCGGAACACACCACCGAAATTCTTTGCGTTGTCGCAATATATGCCAGTCGACAGTCTGGCAAAAAACCGCTTTAATGCTGCAAGGAAGGCGGCCGTGCTGGGGTCTGAGACAGGTTCCAAGTTAGCCTTCGTGACAAAGCACACAAAAATGCACAAGTATAACTTCACACACCGACGACCACTCTGGTTGAAATGTATTGTAACAGGTCCAGCAAAGTCCACTCCACAACGAGTAAAAGGTAGCACTCCTACGCTGACTCGTTATGCCGAAAAGTCTCCCATTATCTGCGCCGCCAAACGTGGACGCTGACGAAAATAAATTACACAGCAAATAACTGTCTTGAGCGTCAGATTCTTGCAATTAGTGACCCCCTATATTTTTCGCGCAAAAGCACATAATGCTTATGCCCCTGTATTCTTTTTGACTGTACGTGCGTGCTCGACCATAAATCTGACTATAACACGGTTCCCAGGCAACAATATTGGACACTTTATTGAAAATGGTACAACTACCGGAGATTTCACAACTGGGACTCGCTCGCCCTCTGACAGAAAAGGAGACAGACTTTGAACTCGCAAAGATCTGATTACTCCTCCTCTTTCCAAATCTTGAATTTCTTCTGCGAATTTTTTTCTCCCTGTACGAAATTTCTTCTCCCTGTATATTTAAGATTCTATACTCCAAACCCCTCTAATTTCGTGACCCGTCAATGCCCTTGGCCGGAAGTCGGCCTGACCTTCGCGCCGCGTGCGCCATCGATAAATATAACCAAAAACTCGGTTTAAGAAATGAGGCAGCGAACTCGCAGCCACTAACTAAGTCCACGCACCCATCACGACTAATCCAAGAAGCGGAAATGTTGACTTACGCTGCTCAGGTAGTTGCTCGGTAGTTGAGCGGCAGGTGCCATCGGGCCACTCACTTATCGGCAGGCTGAGACAGTCGGCTCCCTTCCATCACAAATTACAATTCCTCAACTCTGGAAAGGGCATTCGTGTGGTAGCTCTCAAAGAGACTAGACATGAGTTTATAACATCAGAAGTGGGATAAAGAAAACAAGCCGAAAAAAAAAATTTTTTTGCAAATTCGAAACTGTTGATTACTAACGGCAACCAAAAAAAAATGAATTTAAATAAAACAAAGTGTGGCGTTGATAAAGACAATGGAATTGGGGGGTGGTGAGACAACAACAACACACAGCGACTCGGCAGAGAGAGAAGACAACATTTTATTTCCCGGTGTTGTACTTGCAAATATCAGCAACACGATGCCGGCAATCGACGACCTCACGGGAATCGGCAGCGCAGTGGCGTCGGGAAGCATCATACGGTGTGCAGAAGCTTCGTTGCGAAACGAACGATGCAGCGACCAAAGTAAAGAAAAGCAAAACGAACTAAGCAGCGACCAATGTAACGAAAAACGAAACCAGCACAGTAGCGACCAAAATAAGGATAAAAATAACAAAAGAGACGGCGAGCAAGATGAAAGGCGGTGTAACAAACCAAACGACAACGGGATGAAGCACACTCAAAGTAATGAAAACGATCGAGGCAACGAAAACGAAAGAGGTGATAATGTCGCGGCCAAGAGAAACCAACAAGTTAATCACTACAAAGTTAGCAGCAAAAAGGACGACGTGGTAAAGCAATCACAAGTGAACGAAAAAGTGGCGCCAAAAGAAGAAGGAATTGCGGTGAACGGCAACGTTGCGGCAACAAATAAGCAATTAACGAACAACAAGCATGTGCAAGAAATGCTCGACGAACACGACGATCACAGTAAAATATTAAAAGAAATCGAAGTGTTGGAAAATGAAAGGAAAATTCTTAAGTTGCAAAACGAAATAGCAAAGTTGAGATTATACAATATCAATAAAAACGCTTACAGTGTAAGTTCAACTTTGTCGAAGATTTCATTCGAAACGTTGAAAGAGTTTCTACCAGTTTACGATGGCGATGCATATTTTGATGCTTGGGTGACACAATTGATCTGTATACGCACAAGCTACAGTGTTGACGATAATATGCTGCGTGCACTAATATGCAACAAACTAAAAGGAAGAGCCCAACAGTGGCTGTACTCAAATCCGATATATATTATAGAGGAAATCGACGATCTTCTCCACGAAATGGAAAATATGTTTGGGAAAACAAGCTTACGATTAGACGTAAACTTGAACAACGCATTTGGCAAAGTGGCGAAAACTTCAGTAAATATTACAACGAAAAAATCATTCTATGCAGCGGCCTAAAATTAGAAGAGGACGAATTTATTGATTAAGTTATTGAAGGCATTCCTAACGTCATGTTGCGCAATCAGGCAAAACTACAGCATGAACTTCTACAAGATGAACTTCTACGTTCTTGCCGTGACATTGAACTTTGTTCTTTGCCAGTGTCACAACAACCAGCAAACGCACAGCCACAACAACTGGTTGAAAAGAAAGATGTGAAGTGCTACAATTGCAACAGCAAGGGACACGTAGCTGCAGAGTGCCGTAAACCCAAACGGCAAGACGGAGCATGCTTTGCGTGCTGAGGCTTTGGACACATAGCGAGGGATTGCGCCCAATTCAAAAAAAAGACTCAGCAATGCGAACAAAATGAGTATGTAAGTTATTTGTATGTAACATTTTTATCAAAGAATAACGAATCAATATTTATAGAATGTCTCATAGACTCCGGCAGCCCAATTAGTTTCGTAAAGCAGTCGTGCGTTCCCAATAAAGTTAATATAGAAAAAGATGAAATTCAAGATTATTATGGAATAAATAATACAAAGTTAAATGTACTCGGAAAACATACAGCTTATATTCAGATTTTCAATAAAAATTTAAAAATCGAACTGATGGTCGTTGTCAATGAGTCAATGGGATATCCTATAATTTTGGGTAGAGACTTTCTATAACAAAGCAAAGCAAAACTGATCATAACTGAAAATGTTGAGGAACAATTTCTGACTTTGCAAAATAACAAAAAATATAAGGAACCGTGTGACAAAAGTAAAAAAGTTAACGTATGTGTATGCGTATAAAAAAACATTGAATATTGTGTCGAAGGAAAATGAGAATTTTGAAATGCAGATACTGTGCATTGACTGTGAGCAAGAAAATGTTGAATACAAATTAAGGGAACAACTAAGTTTAAAGCTAAATAAAACTTTTGAAGAAACGTTTGTCTCATGTTATGTAAAACCACAACGGCCTGTCGAACCATTTACAAGATGTCGAAATTACTACAAATTGCAGACGAAAATTTGACGAAAGGCTTCATACTGCCAAGTGAACCTGAATATTCTTCACGAATCGTTTTGGTTCAAAAGAATACAGGTGACCTAAAAATATGCATAGACTACAGACATTTAAACAAGCCGACGGCAAAAGATAACTTTCCTTTACCCTTAATTGACGACCTCTTAGACAGATTAGTAAAAAAATAAATGTTCACAAAGTTTTACTTGAAGAATGGGTTTTATCACGTTCACATGCACGAAGATTCAGTGAAATATACATCATTCATAACTCCACTAGGACAATTCGATGCTCCGGCAACATTCCAACGGTTCATAAACAAAGTGTTCGACGATATGGTTAGGAGCGGAAAAGTAGTGATATTATACCTAGACGACATAATGAGGGCGACACAAAGTGAAGACGAGCACATACAGATACTATAGGAAGCTTTTAAGCGCCTAGTTGATAACAAACTAGAATTGCGACTGAGCAAGTGTTTTTTCAACAAGAGGTAAAGTAGTTAGGGTACAAAATATCAAAAGATGGCATAAAAACCGATGAGGACGGCTTAGAAGTAATACGAAAATGTCCAGTACCTGGTAAATCTCATCATGTCCAAAGTTTCATAGGTATGTGTTGCTACTTTCATAGATTCATTAAGAACTGTTCGATCATAGCAAAAAATCTCACAAAAAAAGATAAAGAGTTTGAGTTCGGTGAATTTGAAATGAAACTGAATCCAGATACCATAGCTTCGAATTAGAAACACTGGCTATAATTTACGCTTTAAAACGATTTAGAGTTTACTTACAAGGCATAGTGTTCAAAATAGTTACAGACTGTAATTCACTTACTTTAACTCTGAATAATAAAGAACTTAACCCATGAATAGTCAGGTGGGGTTTAGAATTACAAAACTATCAGTATAAACTTGAACACAGGTCTGGTAAAAGAATGCCACATGTAGACGCTTTGAGTAGATGTAACACCATCTTAGTAATAGAAGCAAACACATTCGAGGACAATTTAGTAATCTGCCAATGTAAAGACCATAAAATATGCAAAATAAAAGAAATGTTGGGTAAAGCCGAACATGATTCAAATACAAAATTTTTTACCGTCAATGTCGTTTAGAATGTTTGGCGTAACTCTGTGCACTTGTTGTATTGTTGAGTGGCTTCCTCGAAAACCAAATTGGTGATTAGGAATGGTGTGGCTGTGTAGTGGCAATAGTCTACTTCTTAATATCTTCTTGAAGACTTTTGAAATCACAGGGAGTAGACTGATTGGTCTATAAGACTCAGCTTTTGATGCGTCTTTACCCGGTGTCGGAATCGCAGTAATCTCAGCTACTTTCCAGACTCTCGGAAAATAATTTAGTCTGAACATAGCGTTAAAGATATTTATTATATATTCAATAGCTTTCACAGGTAATTTTCTTAGGAGTTTCCCATTTATTTTGTCATATCCACGGGACTTTTTTTCCTTTATATCATTATTAATAAATTTTCTTATATATCTTATGTTTTAGATGTTCTGAACTTCTGCTAATACCTGTGTTCAGCTGTGGATCATCTGAGTTGGTGGCGTCTTCTGCAAAAACGCTTTCGAAGTAGTCAGTTAATACTTTAATTTTGTCGACGTTCGTCTTTGCCCATAGCCCGTTTTCCATTTTTAGAGGAGCCTGATGATTACTTTTATGTGTTCATCTTTTAGTAGCTTTCCATAAAGAGTAGTCAGTTTGACTCGTGGGCGTTAAGCTCTTGAGATATGAATTTAATTGTTTGTGTTTTACCACCTGAATCATTTTTTTAACCTGTTTTGTTGCCGTGTTGTACTTTCCTTTTGAGTCAGGAGATCTTGTGGTTGACCAGGTTTTCCGTAATATACATTTTTTTATTTAATAGTCTCATCTCTCATCATGAGTCTAAAACATCCCCCGTGAGGTTGGCGCCTTAGTCCAAATTAGTCAGCCATAAGCATTTCGGCTTGTACTATCGACGGTGCCATCCGTCCTACTGGGTCCGTAATGGCAGGACCACCACGACTTTGTCCTTCGGATAATTTGTGGATAGACATTTGCTCCGTTTACTAGTCTATTTGTAGGCTTTTGGAAAATCACCCCGATTTTCCGAGAGTTCCAGTTCAGGCAATGCCAGCAATAGTGTAGTGTGTATCGGTTAGGTGGGGACTCACCCACTGGAGAGGTTTTTCGTGAATGTAGGCATTACCAAAGGCATTATCGAGACTGAAAATGTGATATCGCGGTGAGTCAGAAGTCCAAATGAACACTCGTTTCGGATCTGTTCCTAAACCGTATTGTTCAAACTTGCACCTGTGCATAAGTATTTCTTACCGCTATACCAAGTCGTTTCCGAATTCGCTCAGCTATGAAGGTGCATTCCGAATTGGAGTCGATGAATACCATATCGTAAAAAACCTGCTGAGACGCCATCGGCCAGTAGGTATATTATCCTGCGCCACCAATACCTAAGTTCCTTCCTCTAGTTTTGGCCACTTGGCATGGACCTGCAGTAACTACAAGTACTCCCTTGACGCGTTGGTAGCAACCAGAAGACGCTTCCATCGGTTCACCAAGGATAGTTTGGCATCGGCGTCATCAACCAGTTCCACCAACGTATTCAAGGGGCGGACCAGCAGAAGGCGACCTGGCGTTAATGCTTCGAAATCGTTGGCATCTTGTGACAAAGGACATAAGGGCCTAGAGTTCATAATGGCCTCTGCTGAGCAATTGCCCACACCATCTCCACGTAATTCAACGGTGCTCCAATAAGACATTGTATCAACAGTCGCTTGGCGACCTTTACAGCGCACCGAAGTGCGGCGAACGAGGCGGAATGAACCGGAAATTTAGTTTTCAACTGCTGCACTGGACGATGATCGTCCACTCCACAACGAGTAAAAGGTAGCACTCCTGCGCTGACTCGTTATGCCGAAAAGTCTCCCATTATCTGCGCCGCCAAACGTGGACGCTGACGAAAATAAATTACACAGCTAATAACTGTCTTGAGTGTCAGATTCTTGCAATTAGTGACACCTTATATTTTTCGCGCAAAAGCACATAATGCTTATGCCCCTGTATTTTTTTTGACTGTACGTGCGTGCTCGACTATAGATCTGACTATAACACAGTTCCCAGGCAACAATATTGGACACTTTATTGAAAATGGTACAACTCCCGGAGATTTCACAACTGGGACTCGCTCGCCCTCTGACAGAAAAGGAGACAGACTTTGAACTCGCAAAGATCTGATTACTCCTCCTCTTTCCAAATCTTGAATTTCTTGTGCGAATTTTTTTCTCCCTGTGCGAAATTTCTTCTTCCTGTATATTAAATATTCTATACTCCAAACCTCTCTAATTTCGTGACTCGTCAATGCCCTTGGCCGGAAGTCGGCCTGACCTTCGTGCCGCGTGCGCCATCGATAGATATAACCAAAAAATCAGTTTAAGAAATGAGTTTGTGAACTCGCAGCCACTAACTAAGTCCACGCACCCATCACGACTAATCCAAGAAGCGGAAATGTTGACTTGCGCTGCTCAGGTAAAAATAGTGCTCAGGATAAAAATAACAAAAGAGACAGCGAGCAAGATGAAAGGCGGTGTAACAAACCAAACGACAACGGAATGAAGCACACTCAAAGTAATTAAAACGATCGAGGCAACGAAAACGAAAAAGGTGATAATGTCGAGGTCAAGAGAAACCAACAACGTAACCACTACAAAGTTAGCAGCAAAAAGGACGACGTGGTAAAGCAATCACAAGTGAACGAAAAAGTGGCGCCAAAAGAAGAAGGAATTGCGGTGAACGGCAACGTTGCGGCAACAAAAAAACAATTAACGAACAACAAGCATGTGCAAGAAATGCTCGACGAACACGACGATCACAGTAAAATATTAAAAGAAATCGAAGTGTTGGAAAATGAAAGGAAAATTCTTAAGTTGCAAAACGAAATAGCAAAGTTGAGATTACACAATATCAATAAAAACGCTTACAGTGTAAGTTCAACTTTGACGAAGATTTCATTCGAAACGTTGAAAGAGTTTCTACCAGTTTACGATGGCGATGCATATTTTGATGCTTGGGTGACACAATTGATCTGTATACGCACAAGCTACAGTGTTGACGATAATATGCTGCGTGCACTAATATGCAACAAACTAAAAGGAAGAGCCCAACAGTGGCTGTACTCAAATCCGATATATATTATAGAGGAAATCGACGATCTTCTCCACGAAATGGAAAATATGTTTGGGAAAACAAGCTTACGATTAGACGTAAACTTGAACAACGCATTTGGCAAAGTGGCGAAAACTTCAGTAAATATTACAACGAAAATATCATTCTATGCAGCGGCCTAAAATTAGAAGAGGACGAATTTATTGATTAGGTTATTGAAGGCATTCCTAACGTCATGTTGCGCAATCAGGCAAAACTACAGCATGAACTTCTACAAGATGAACTTCTACGTTCTTGCCGTGACATTGAACTTTGTTCTTTGCCAGTGTCACAACAACCAGCAAACGCACAGCCACAACAACTGGTTGAAAAGAAAGATGTGAAGTGCTACAATTGCAACAGCAAGGGACACGTAGCTGCAGAGTGCCGTAAACCCAAACGGCAAGACGGAGCATGCTTTGCGTGCTGAGGCTTTGGACACATAGCGAGGGATTGCGCCCAATTCAAAAAAAAGACTCAGCAATGCGAACAAAATGAGTATGTAAGTTATTTGTATGTAACATTTTTATCAAAGAATAACGAATCAATATTTATAGAATGTCTCATAGACTCCGGCAGCCCAATTAGTTTCGTAAAGCAGTCGTGCGTTCCCAATAAAGTTAATATAGAAAAAGATGAAATTCAAGATTATTATGGAATAAATAATACAAAGTTAAATGTACTCGGAAAACATACAGCTTATATTCAGATTTTCAATAAAAATTTAAAAATCGAACTGATGGTCGTTGTCAATGAGTCAATGGGATATCCTATAATTTTGGGTAGAGACTTTCTATAACAAAGCAAAGCAAAACTGATCATAACTGAAAATGTTGAGGAACAATTTCTGACTTTGCAAAATAACAAAAAATATAAGGAACCGTGTGACAAAAGTAAAAAAGTTAACGTATGTGTATGCGTATAAAAAAACATTGAATATTGTGTCGAAGGAAAATGAGAATTTTGAAATGCAGATACTGTGCATTGACTGTGAGCAAGAAAATGTTGAATACAAATTAAGGGAACAACTAAGTTTAAAGCTAAATAAAACTTTTGAAGGAACGTTTGTCTTATGTTATGTAAAACCACAACGGCCTGTCGAACCATTTACAAGATGTCGAAATTACTACAAATTGCAGACGAAAATTTGACGAAAGGCTTCATACTGCCAAGTGAACCTGAATATTCTTCACGAATCGTTTTGGTTCAAAAGAATACAGGTGACCTAAAAATATGCATAGACTACAGACATTTAAACAAGCCGACGGCAAAAGATAACTTTCCTATACCCTTAATTGACGACCTTTTAGACAGATTAGTAAAAAAATAAATGTTCACAAAGTTAGACTTGAAGAATCGGTTTTATCACTTTCACATGCACGAAGATTCAGTGAAATATACATCATTCATAACTCCACTAGGACAATTCGAATTTTTGAGAATGCCTTTTGTCATAAAAAATGCTCCGGCAACAATCCAACGGTTCATAAACAAAGTGTTCGACGATATGGTTAGGAGCGGAAAAGTAGTGATATACCTAGACGACATAATGATAGCGACACAAAGTGAAGACGAGCACATACAGATACTATAGGAAGTTTTTAAGCGCCTAGTTGATAACAAACTAGAATTGCGACTGAGCAAGTGATTTTTCAACAAGAGGTAAAGTAGTTAGGGTACAAAATATGAAAAGATGGCATAAAGGCCGACGAGGACGGCTTAGAAGCGATACGAAAATTTCCAGTACCTGGTAAATCTCATCATGTCCAAAGTTTCATAGGTATGTGTTGCTACTTTCGTAGATTCATTAAGGACTTTTCGATCATAGCAAAAAATCTCACAAAAAAAGATAAAAAGTTTGAGTTCGGTGAATTTGAAATGAAAATGAATCCAGATACCATAGCTTCGAATTAGAAACACTGGCTATAATTTACGCTTTAAAACGATTTAGAGTTTACTTACAAGGCATAGTGTTCAAAATAGTTACAGACTGTAATTCACTTACTTTAACTCTGAATAATAAAGAACTTAACCCATGAATAGTCAGGTGGGGTTTAGAATTACAAAACTATCAGTATAAACTTGAACACAGGTCTGGTAAAAGAATGCCACATGTAGACGCTTTGAGTAGATGTAACACCATCTTAGTAATAGAAGCAAACACATTCGAGGACAATTTAGTAATCTGCCAATGTAAAGACCATAAAATATGCAAAATAAAAGAAATGTTGGGTAAAGCCGAACATGATTCAAATACAAAATTTTTTACCGTCAATGTCGTTTAGAATGTTGTGCGTAACTCTGTGCACTTGATGTATTGTTGAGTGACTTCCTCGAAAACCAAATTGGTGATTAGGAATGGTGTGGCTGTGTAGTGGCAATAGTCTACTTCTTAATATCTTCTTGAAGACTTTTGAAATCACAGGGAGTAGACTGATTGGTCTATAAGACTCAGCTTTTGATGCGTCTTTACCCGGTGTCGGAATCGCAGTAATCTCAGCTACTTTCCAGACTCTCGGAAAATAATTTAGTCTGAACATAGCGTTAAAGATATTTATTATATATTCAATAGCTTTCACAGGTAATTTTCTTAGGAGTTTCCCATTTATTTTGTCATATCCACGGGACTTTTTTTCCTTTATATCATTATTAATAAATTTTCTTATATATCTTATGTTTTAGATGTTCTGAACTTCTGCTAATACCTGTGTTCAGCTGTGGATCATCTGAGTTGGTGGCGTCTTCTGCAAAAACGCTTTCGAAGTAGTCAGTTAATACTTTAATTTTGTCGAGGTTCGTCTTTGCCCATAGCCCGTTTTCCATTTTTAGAGGAGCCTGATGATTACTTTTATGTGTTCATCCTTTAGTAGCTTTCCATAAAGAGTAGTCAGTTTGACTCGTGGGCGTTAAGCTCTTGAGATATGAATTAAATTGTTTGTGTTTTACCACCTGAATCATTTTTTTAACCTGTTTTGTTGCCGTGTTGTACTTTCCTTTTAAGTCAGGAGATCTTGTGGTTGACCAGGTTTTCCATAGTATACTTTTTTTTATTTAATAGTCTCATCTCTCATCATGAGTCTAAAACATCCCCCGTGAGGTTTGCGCCTTAGTCCAAATTAGTCAGCCATAAGCATTTCGGCTTGTACTATCGACGGTGCCATCCGTCCTACTGGGTCCGTAATGGCAGGACCACCACGACTTTGTCCTTCGGATAATTTGTGGATAGACATTTGCTCCGATTACTAGTCTATTTGTAGGCTTTTGGAAAATCACCCCGATTTTCCGAGAGTTCCAGTTCAGGCAATGCCAGCAATAGTGTAGTGTGTATCGGTTAGGTGGGGACTCACCCACTGGAGAGGTTTTTCGTGAATGTAGGCATTACCAAAGGCATTATCGAGACTGAAAAGGTGATATCGCGGTGAGTCAGAAGTCCAAATGAACACTCGTTTCGGATCTGTTCCGAAACCGTATTGTTCAAACTTGCACCTGTGCATAAGTATTTCTTACCGCTATACCAAGTCGTTTCCGAATTCGCTCAGCTATAAAGGTGCATTCCGAATTGGAGTCGATGAATACCATATCGTAAAAAACCTGCTGAGACGCCATCGGCCAGTAGGTATATTATCCTCCGCCACCAATACCTAAGTTCCTTTTCACCAAGGATAGCTTGGCATCGGCGTCATCAAACGGTTCCACCAACGTATTCACGGGGCGGACCAGCAGAAGGCGACCTGGCGTTAATGCTTCGAAATCGTTGGCATCTTGTGACAAAGGACATAAGGGCCTAGAGTTCATAATGGCCTCTGCTGAGCAATTGCCCACACCATCTCCACGTAATTCAACGGTGCTCCAATAAGACATTGTATCAACAGTCGCTAGGTGACCTTTACAGCGCACCGAAGTGCGGCGAACGAGGCGGAATGAAACGGAAATTTAGTTTTCAACTGCTGCACTGGACGATGATAGCGTTCTTGAACGCCTTAGCGAACAATTGCTCTGCAGCTGCCTTCAACTCCCGGAACACACCACCGAAATTCTTTGCGTTGTCGCAATATATGCCAGTCGACAGTCTGGCAAAAAACCGCTTTAATGCTGCAAGGAAGGCGGCCGTGCTGGGGTCTGAGACAGGTTCCAAGTTAGCCTTCGTGACAAAGCACACAAAAATGCACAAGTATAACTTCACACACCGACGACCACTCTGGTTGAAATGTATTGTAACAGGTCCAGCAAAGTCCACTCCACAACGAGTAAAAGGTAGCACTCCTGCGCTGACTCGTTATGCCGAAAAGTCTCTCATTATCTGCGCCGCCAAACGTGGACGCTGACGAAAATAAATTGCACAGCTAATAACTGTCTTGAACGTCAGATTCTTGCAATTAGTGACCCCCTATATTTTTCGCGCAAAAGCACATAATGCTTATGCCCCTGTATTCTTTTTGACTGTACGTGCGTACTCGACCATAGATCTGACTATAACACGGTTCCCAGGCAACAATATTGGACACTTTATTGAAAATGGTACAACTACCGGAGATTTCACAACTGGGACTCGCTCGCCCTCTGACAGAAAAGAAGACAGACTTTGAACTCGCAAAGATCTGATTACTCCTCCTCTTTCCAAATCTTGAATTTCTTGTGCGAATTTTTTTCTCCCTGTGCGAAATTTCTTCTTCCTGTATATTAAATATTCTATACTCCAAACCTCTCTAATTTCGTGACTCGTCAATGCCCTTGGCCGGAAGTCGGCCTGACCTTCGTGCCGCGTGCGCCATCGATAGATATAACCAAAAAATCGGTTTAAGAAATGAGTTTGTGAACTCGCAGCCACTAACTAAGTCCACGCACCCATCACGACTAATCCAAGAAGCGGAAATGTTGACTTACGCTGCTCAGGTAGTTTCTCGCTAGTTGAGCGGCAGGTGCCATCGGGCCACTTATCGGCAGGCTGAGAAAGTCGGCTCCCTTCCATCACAAATTACAATTCCTCAACTCTGGAAAGGGCATTCGTGTGGTAGCTCTCAAAGAGACTAGACATGAGTTTATAACATCAGAAGTGGGATAAAGAAAACAAGCCGAAAAAAAAATTTTTTTTGCAAATTCGAAAGTGTTGATTACTAACTGCAACCAAAAAAAAAGGATATTTAAATAAAACAGAGTGTGGCGTTAATAATGACAATGGAATTGAGGGGTGGTGAGACAACAACAACACACAGCGACTCGGCAGAGAGAGAAGACAACATTTCATTACCCGGTGTTGTACTTGCAAATATCAGCAACACGAGGCCGGCAAGCGACGACCTAACGGGAATCGTCGGCAGCGCAGTGGCGTCGGCAAGCATCATACGGTGTGCAGAAGCTTCGTGACGAAACGAACGAAAGCAGCGTCCAAAGTAAAGAAAAGCAAAACGAACTAAGCAGCGAGCAAAGTAACGAGAAACGAAACCAACAAAGTAGCGACCAAAGTAAATAAAAGCAAAACGAACTAAGCAGCGACCAAAGTAACGAGAAACGAAACGAACAAAGTAGCGACCAAAGTAAGGATAAAATAAACAAAGGAGACGGGGAGCAAGATGAAAGGCGATGTAACAAACCAAACGACAACGGGATGAAGCACACTCAAAGTAATGAAAACGATCGAGGCAACAAAAACGAAAAAGGCGACAATGTCGTGTCCAAGAGAAACCAACAACGTAACCACTACAAAGTTAGCAGCAAAAAGGACGACGTGGTAAAGCAATACACAAGTGAACGAAAAAGTGGCGCCAAAAGAAGAAGGAATTGCGGTGAACGGCAACGTTGCGGCAACAAATAAACAATTAACAAACGACAAGCATGTGCAAGAAATGCTCGACGAACACGACGATCACAGGAAATTATTAAAACAAACTCGAAGTGTTGGAAAATGAAAGGAAAATTCTTGAGTTGCAAAACGAAATAGCAAAACTTGAGATTAGAGAATATGAATAAAAACGCATACAGTGTAAGTTCAACTTTGTCGAAGATTTCGTTCGAAACGTTGAAAGAGTTTCTACCAGTATACGATGGCGATGCATATTTCGATGCTTGGGTGACACAATTGAACTGTATACGCACAAGCTACAGTGTTGACGATAATATGCTGCGTGCACTAATATGCAACAAACTAAAAGGAAGAGCTCAACAGTGGTTGTACTCAAATCCGCTATATATTAAAGAGGAAATCGACGATCTTCTCCACGATATGGAAAATATGTTTGGGTGAAAGAAAAACAAGCTTACGATTAGACGTAAATTTGAACAACGCATTTGGCAAAGTGGCGAAAACTTCAGTAAATATTACAACGAAAAAATTATCCTATGCAGCGGCCTAAAATTAGAAGAGGACATTTCAACACTAAATATGAAATTCTATGTTCTTTCCGTGACATTGAACTTTGTTCTTTGCCAGTGTCACAACCACCAGCAAACGCACAGCCACGACAACTGGTCGAGAAGAAAGATGTGAAGTGCTACAATTGCAACAGCAAGGGACACATAGCTGCAGAGTGCCGTAAACCCAAACGGCAAGACGGAGCATGCTTTGCGTGCTGAGGCTTTGGACACATAGCGAGGGATTGCGCCCAATACAAAAAAAAAGACTCAGCAATGCGAACAAAATGAGTATGTAAGTTATTTATATGTAACATTTTTATCAAAGAATAACGAATCAATATTTATAGAATGTCTCATAGACTCCGGCAGCCCAATTAGTTTCGTAAAGCAGTCGTGCGTTCCCAATAAAGTTAATATAGAAAAAGATGAAATTCAAGATTATTATGGAATAAATAATACAAAGTTAAATGTACTCGGAAAACATACAGCTTATATTCAGATTTTCAATAAAAATTTAAAAATCGAACTGATGGTCGTTGTCAATGAGTCAATGGGATATCCTATAATTTTGGGTAGAGACTTTCTATAACAAAGCAAAGCAAAACTGATCATAACTGAAAATGTTGAGGAACAATGTTCTGACTTTGCAAAATAACAAAAAATATAAGGAACCGTGTGACAAAAGTAAAAAAGTTAACGTATGTGTATGCGTATAAAAAAACATTGAATATTGTGTCGAAGGAAAATGAGAATTTTGAAATGCAGATACTGTGCATTGACTGTGAGCAAGAAAATGTTGAATACAAATTAAGGGAACAACTAAGTTTAAAGCTAAATAAAACTTTTGAAGGAACGTTTGTCTTATGTTATGTAAAACCACAACGGCCTGTCGAACCAAATGTTACAAGATGTCATGAAAATTACTACAAATTGCAGACGTATTAAATTTGCCACCGAAACGGCTGTCATACTGCGGCGAAGTGAACCTACAAGAAATTATTGACGAAAATTCGACGAATCGATTTATACGGTTCAAGTGAATCTGAATATACTTCACCAAAGGTGACCTAAAAATATGCATAGACTACAGACATTTAAACAAGCCGACGGCAAAAGATAACTTTCCTTTACACTTTAATTGACGACCTCTTAGACAGATTAGTAGACAAAAATAAATGTTCACAAAGTTTTACTTGAAGAATGGGTTTTATCACGTTCACATGCACGAAGATTCAGTGAAATATACATCATTCATAACTCCACTAGGAAATTCGATTTTTGACAATGCCTTTTGGCGTAAAAAATGCTCCGGCAACATTCCAACGGTTCATAAACAAAGTGTTCGACGATATGGTTAGGAGCGGAAAAGTAGTGATATTATACCTAGACGACATAATGAGGGCGACACAAAGTGAAGACGAGCACATACAGATACTATAGGAAGCTTTTAAGCGCCTAGTTGATAACAAACTAGAATTGCGACTGAGCAAGTGCGAATTTTTTCAACAAGAGGTAAAGTAGTTAGGGTACAAAATATCAAAAGATGGCATAAAAACCGATGAGGACGGCTTAGAAGTAATACGAAAATGTCCAGTACCTGGTAAATCTCATCATGTCCAAAGTTTCATAGGTATGTGTTGCTACTTTCATAGATTCATTAAGAACTGTTCGATCATAGCAAAAACATCTCACAAAAAACTAGACTAAAGAGTCTATGAGTTCGGTGAATTTGAACAACTGAAACTGAATCCAGATACCATAGCTTCGAATTAGAAACACTGGCTATAATTTACGCTTTAAAACGATTTAGAGTTTACTTACAAGGCATAGTGTTCAAAATAGTTACAGACTGTAATTCACTTACTTTAACTCTGAATAATAAAGAACTTAACCCATGAATAGTCAGGTGGGGTTTAGAATTACAAAACTATCAGTATAAACTTGAACACAGGTCTGGTAAAAGAATGCCACATGTAGACGCTTTGAGTAGATGTAACACCATCTTAGTAATAGAAGCAAACACATTCGAGGACAATTTAGTAATCTGCCAATGTAAAGACCATAAAATATGCAAAATAAAAGAAATGTTGGGTAAAGCCGAACATGATTCAAATTCAAAATTTTTTACCGTCAATGTCGTTTAGAATGTTTGGCGTAACTCTGTGCACTTGTTGTATTGTTGAGTGGCTTCCTCGAAAACCAAATTGGTGATTAGGAATGGTGTGGCTGTGTAGTGGCAATAGTCTACTTCTTAATATCTTCTTGAAGACTTTTGAAATCACAGGGAGTAGACTGATTGGTCTATAAGACTCAGCTTTTGATGCGTCTTTACCCGGTGTCGGAATCGCAGTAATCTCAGCTACTTTCCAGACTCTCGGAAAATAATTTAGTCTGAACATAGCGTTAAAGATATTTATTATATATTCAATAGCTTTCACAGGTAATTTTCTTAGGAGTTTCCCATTTATTTTGTCATATCCACGGGACTTTTTTTCCTTTATATCATTATTAATAAATTTTCTTATATATCTTATGTTTTAGATGTTCTGAACTTCTGCTAATACCTGTGTTCAGCTGTGGATCATCTGAGTTGGTGGCGTCTTCTGCAAAAACGCTTTCGAAGTAGTCAGTTAATACTTTAATTTTGTCGACGTTCGTCTTTGCCCATAGCCCGTTTTCCATTTTTAGAGGAGCCTGATGATTACTTTTATGTGTTCATCTTTTAGTAGCTTTCCATAAAGAGTAGTCAGTTTGACTCGTGGGCGTTAAGCTCTTGAGATATGAATTTAATTGTTTGTGTTTTACCACCTGAATCATTTTTTTAACCTGTTTTGTTGCCGTGTTGTACTTTCCTTTTGAGTCAGGAGATCTTGTGGTTGACCAGGTTTTCCGTAATATACATTTTTTTATTTAATAGTCTCATCTCTCATCATGAGTCTAAAACATCCCCCGTGAGGTTGGCGCCTTAGTCCAAATTAGTCAGCCATAAGCATTTCGGCTTGTACTATCGACGGTGCCATCCGTCCTACTGGGTCCGTAATGGCAGGACCACCACGACTTTGTCCTTCGGATAATTTGTGGATAGACATTTGCTCCGTTTACTAGTCTATTTGTAGGCTTTTGGAAAATCACCCCGATTTTCCGAGAGTTCCAGTTCAGGCAATGCCAGCAATAGTGTAGTGTGTATCGGTTAGGTGGGGACTCACCCACTGGAGAGGTTTTTCGTGAATGTAGGCATTACCAAAGGCATTATCGAGACTGAAAATGTGATATCGCGGTGAGTCAGAAGTCCAAATGAACACTCGTTTCGGATCTGTTCCTAAACCGTATTGTTCAAACTTGCACCTGTGCATAAGTATTTCTTACCGCTATACCAAGTCGTTTCCGAATTCGCTCAGCTATGAAGGTGCATTCCGAATTGGAGTCGATGAATACCATATCGTAAAAAACCTGCTGAGACGCCATCGGCCAGTAGGTATATTATCCTGCGCCACCAATACCTAAGTTCCTTCCTCTAGTTTTGGCCACTTGGCATGGACCTGCAGTAACTACAAGTACTCCCTTGACGCGTTGGTAGCAACCAGAAGACGCTTCCATCGGTTCACCAAGGATAGTTTGGCATCGGCGTCATCAACCAGTTCCACCAACGTATTCAAGGGGCGGACCAGCAGAAGGCGACCTGGCGTTAATGCTTCGAAATCGTTGGCATCTTGTGACAAAGGACATAAGGGCCTAGAGTTCATAATGGCCTCTGCTGAGCAATTGCCCACACCATCTCCACGTAATTCAACGGTGCTCCAATAAGACATTGTATCAACAGTCGCTTGGCGACCTTTACAGCGCACCGAAGTGCGGCGAACGAGGCGGAATGAACCGGAAATTTAGTTTTCAACTGCTGCACTGGACGATGATCGTCCACTCCACAACGAGTAAAAGGTAGCACTCCTGCGCTGACTCGTTATGCCGAAAAGTCTCCCATTATCTGCGCCGCCAAACGTGGACGCTGACGAAAATAAATTACACAGCTAATAACTGTCTTGAGTGTCAGATTCTTGCAATTAGTGACACCTTATATTTTTCGCGCAAAAGCACATAATGCTTATGCCCCTGTATTTTTTTTGACTGTACGTGCGTGCTCGACTATAGATCTGACTATAACACAGTTCCCAGGCAACAATATTGGACACTTTATTGAAAATGGTACAACTCCCGGAGATTTCACAACTGGGACTCGCTCGCCCTCTGACAGAAAAGGAGACAGACTTTGAACTCGCAAAGATCTGATTACTCCTCCTCTTTCCAAATCTTGAATTTCTTGTGCGAATTTTTTTCTCCCTGTGCGAAATTTCTTCTTCCTGTATATTAAATATTCTATACTCCAAACCTCTCTAATTTCGTGACTCGTCAATGCCCTTGGCCGGAAGTCGGCCTGACCTTCGTGCCGCGTGCGCCATCGATAGATATAACCAAAAAATCAGTTTAAGAAATGAGTTTGTGAACTCGCAGCCACTAACTAAGTCCACGCACCCATCACGACTAATCCAAGAAGCGGAAATGTTGACTTGCGCTGCTCAGGTAAAAATAGTGCTCAGGATAAAAATAAACAAAAGAGACAGCGAGCAAGATGAAAGGCGGTGTAACAAACCAAACGACAACGGAATGAAGCACACTCAAAGTAATTAAAACGATCGAGGCAACGAAAACGAAAAAGGTGATAATGTCGAGGTCCAAGAGAAACCAACAACGTAACCACTACAAAGTTAGCAGCAAAAAGGACGACGTGGTAAAGCAATCACAAGTGAACGAAAAAGTGGCGCCAAAAGAAGAAGGAATTGCGGTGAACGGCAACGTTGCGGCAACAAAAAAACAATTAACGAACAACAAGCATGTGCAAGAAATGCTCGACGAACACGACGATCACAGTAAAATATTAAAAGAAATCGAAGTGTTGGAAAATGAAAGGAAAATTCTTAAGTTGCAAAACGAAATAGCAAAGCTTGAGATTACACAATATCAATAAAAACGCTTACAGTGTAAGTTCAACTTTGACGAAGATTTCATTCGAAACGTTGAAAGAGTTTCTACCAGTTTACGATGGCGATGCATATTTTGATGCTTGGGTGACACAATTGATCTGTATACGCACAAGCTACAGTGTTGACGATAATATGCTGCGTGCACTAATATGCAACAAACTAAAAGGAAGAGCCCAACAGTGGCTGTACTCAAATCCGATATATATTATAGAGGAAATCGACGATCTTCTCCACGAAATGGAAAATATGTTTGGGTGAAAGAAAAACAAGCTTACGATTAGACGTAAACTTGAACAACGCATTTGGCAAAGTGGCGAAAACTTCAGTAAATATTACAACGAAAATATCATTCTATGCAGCGGCCTAAAATTAGAAGAGGACGAATTTATTGATTAGGTTATTGAAGGCATTCCTAACGTCATGTTGCGCAATCAGGCAAAACTACAGCATGAACTTCTACAAGATGAACTTCTACGTTCTTGCCGTGACATTGAACTTTGTTCTTTGCCAGTGTCACAACAACCAGCAAACGCACAGCCACAACAACTGGTTGAAAAGAAAGATGTGAAGTGCTACAATTGCAACAGCAAGGGACACGTAGCTGCAGAGTGCCGTAAACCCAAACGGCAAGACGGAGCATGCTTTGCGTGCTGAGGCTTTGGACACATAGCGAGGGATTGCGCCCAATTCAAAAAAAAAAGACTCAGCAATGCGAACAAAATGAGTATGTAAGTTATTTGTATGTAACATTTTTATCAAAGAATAACGAATCAATATTTATAGAATGTCTCATAGACTCCGGCAGCCCAATTAGTTTCGTAAAGCAGTCGTGCGTTCCCAATAAAGTTAATATAGAAAAAGATGAAATTCAAGATTATTATGGAATAAATAATACAAAGTTAAATGTACTCGGAAAACATACAGCTTATATTCAGATTTTCAATAAAAATTTAAAAATCGAACTGATGGTCGTTGTCAATGAGTCAATGGGATATCCTATAATTTTGGGTAGAGACTTTCTATAACAAAGCAAAGCAAAACTGATCATAACTGAAAATGTTGAGGAACAATGTTCTGACTTTGCAAAATAACAAAAAATATAAGGAACCGTGTGACAAAAGTAAAAAAGTTAACGTATGTGTATGCGTATAAAAAAACATTGAATATTGTGTCGAAGGAAAATGAGAATTTTGAAATGCAGATACTGTGCATTGACTGTGAGCAAGAAAATGTTGAATACAAATTAAGGGAACAACTAAGTTTAAAGCTAAATAAAACTTTTGAAGGAACGTTTGTCTTATGTTATGTAAAACCACAACGGCCTGTCGAACCAAATGTTACAAGATGTCATGAAAATAATACTACAAATTGCAGACGAATTTAATTTGCCACCGAAACGGCTGTCATACTGCGGCGAAGTCGAACCTACAAGAAATTATTGACGAAAATTCGACGAATCGATTTATACGGTTCAAGTGAATCTGAATATACTTCACCAAAGGTGACCTAAAAATATGCATAGACTACAGACATTTAAACAAGCCGACGGCAAAAGATAACTTTCCTATACCCTTAATTGACGACCTTTTAGACAGATTAGTAGACAAAAATAAATGTTCACAAAGTTAGACTTGAAGAATCGGTTTTATCACTTTCACATGCACGAAGATTCAGTGAAATATACATCATTCATAACTCCACTAGGACAATTCGAATTTTTGAGAATGCCTTTTGTCATAAAAAATGCTCCGGCAACAATCCAACGGTTCATAAACAAAGTGTTCGACGATATGGTTAGGAGCGGAAAAGTAGTGATATACCTAGACGACATAATGATAGCGACACAAAGTGAAGACGAGCACATACAGATACTATAGGAAGTTTTTAAGCGCCTAGTTGATAACAAACTAGAATTGCGACTGAGCAAGTGCGAATTTTTTCAACAAGAGGTAAAGTAGTTAGGGTACAAAATATGAAAAGATGGCATAAAGGCCGACGAGGACGGCTTAGAAGCGATACGAAAATTTCCAGTACCTGGTAAATCTCATCATGTCCAAAGTTTCATAGGTATGTGTTGCTACTTTCGTAGATTCATTAAGGACTTTTCGATCATAGCAAAAACATCTCACAAAAAACAGCACTAAAAAGTCTATGAGTTCGGTGAATTTGAACAACTGAAAATGAATCCAGATACCATAGCTTCGAATTAGAAACACTGGCTATAATTTACGCTTTAAAACGATTTAGAGTTTACTTACAAGGCATAGTGTTCAAAATAGTTACAGACTGTAATTCACTTACTTTAACTCTGAATAATAAAGAACTTAACCCATGAATAGTCAGGTGGGGTTTAGAATTACAAAACTATCAGTATAAACTTGAACACAGGTCTGGTAAAAGAATGCCACATGTAGACGCTTTGAGTAGATGTAACACCATCTTAGTAATAGAAGCAAACACATTCGAGGACAATTTAGTAATCTGCCAATGTAAAGACCATAAAATATGCAAAATAAAAGAAATGTTGGGTAAAGCCGAACATGATTCAAATACAAAATTTTTTACCGTCAATGTCGTTTAGAATGTTGTGCGTAACTCTGTGCACTTGATGTATTGTTGAGTGACTTCCTCGAAAACCAAATTGGTGATTAGGAATGGTGTGGCTGTGTAGTGGCAATAGTCTACTTCTTAATATCTTCTTGAAGACTTTTGAAATCACAGGGAGTAGACTGATTGGTCTATAAGACTCAGCTTTTGATGCGTCTTTACCCGGTGTCGGAATCGCAGTAATCTCAGCTACTTTCCAGACTCTCGGAAAATAATTTAGTCTGAACATAGCGTTAAAGATATTTATTATATATTCAATAGCTTTCACAGGTAATTTTCTTAGGAGGACTTTTTTTCCTTTATATCATTATTAATAAATTTTCTTATATATCTTATGTTTTAGATGTTCTGAACTTCTGCTAATACCTGTGTTCAGCTGTGGATCATCTGAGTTGGTGGCGTCTTCTGCAAAAACGCTTTCGAAGTAGTCAGTTAATACTTTAATTTTGTCGAGGTTCGTCTTTGCCCATAGCCCGTTTTCCATTTTTAGAGGAGCCTGATGATTACTTTTATGTGTTCATCCTTTAGTAGCTTTCCATAAAGAGTAGTCAGTTTGACTCGTGGGCGTTAAGCTCTTGAGATATGAATTAAATTGTTTGTGTTTTACCACCTGAATCATTTTTTTAACCTGTTTTGTTGCCGTGTTGTACTTTCCTTTTAAGTCAGGAGATCTTGTGGTTGACCAGGTTTTCCATAGTATACTTTTTTTTATTTAATAGTCTCATCTCTCATCATGAGTCTAAAACATCCCCCGTGAGGTTTGCGCCTTAGTCCAAATTAGTCAGCCATAAGCATTTCGGCTTGTACTATCGACGGTGCCATCCGTCCTACTGGGTCCGTAATGGCAGGACCACCACGACTTTGTCCTTCGGATAATTTGTGGATAGACATTTGCTCCGATTACTAGTCTATTTGTAGGCTTTTGGAAAATCACCCCGATTTTCCGAGAGTTCCAGTTCAGGCAATGCCAGCAATAGTGTAGTGTGTATCGGTTAGGTGGGGACTCACCCACTGGAGAGGTTTTTCGTGAATGTAGGCATTACCAAAGGCATTATCGAGACTGAAAAGGTGATATCGCGGTGAGTCAGAAGTCCAAATGAACACTCGTTTCGGATCTGTTCCGAAACCGTATTGTTCAAACTTGCACCTGTGCATAAGTATTTCTTACCGCTATACCAAGTCGTTTCCGAATTCGCTCAGCTATAAAGGTGCATTCCGAATTGGAGTCGATGAATACCATATCGTAAAAAACCTGCTGAGACGCCATCGGCCAGTAGGTATATTATCCTCCGCCACCAATACCTAAGTTCCTTTTCACCAAGGATAGCTTGGCATCGGCGTCATCAAACGGTTCCACCAACGTATTCACGGGGCGGACCAGCAGAAGGCGACCTGGCGTTAATGCTTCGAAATCGTTGGCATCTTGTGACAAAGGACATAAGGGCCTAGAGTTCATAATGGCCTCTGCTGAGCAATTGCCCACACCATCTCCACGTAATTCAACGGTGCTCCAATAAGACATTGTATCAACAGTCGCTAGGTGACCTTTACAGCGCACCGAAGTGCGGCGAACGAGGCGGAATGAAACGGAAATTTAGTTTTCAACTGCTGCACTGGACGATGATAGCGTTCTTGAACGCCTTAGCGAACAATTGCTCTGCAGCTGCCTTCAACTCCCGGAACACACCACCGAAATTCTTTGCGTTGTCGCAATATATGCCAGTCGACAGTCTGGCAAAAAACCGCTTTAATGCTGCAAGGAAGGCGGCCGTGCTGGGGTCTGAGACAGGTTCCAAGTTAGCCTTCGTGACAAAGCACACAAAAATGCACAAGTATAACTTCACACACCGACGACCACTCTGGTTGAAATGTATTGTAACAGGTCCAGCAAAGTCCACTCCACAACGAGTAAAAGGTAGCACTCCTACGCTGACTCGTTATGCCGAAAAGTCTCCCATTATCTGCGCCGCCAAACGTGGACGCTGACGAAAATAAATTACACAGCAAATAACTGTCTTGAGCGTCAGATTCTTGCAATTAGTGACCCCCTATATTTTTCGCGCAAAAGCACATAATGCTTATGCCCCTGTATTCTTTTTGACTGTACGTGCGTGCTCGACCATAAATCTGACTATAACACGGTTCCCAGGCAACAATATTGGACACTTTATTGAAAATGGTACAACTACCGGAGATTTCACAACTGGGACTCGCTCGCCCTCTGACAGAAAAGGAGACAGACTTTGAACTCGCAAAGATCTGATTACTCCTCCTCTTTCCAAATCTTGAATTTCTTCTGCGAATTTTTTTCTCCCTGTACGAAATTTCTTCTCCCTGTATATTTAAGATTCTATACTCCAAACCCCTCTAATTTCGTGACCCGTCAATGCCCTTGGCCGGAAGTCGGCCTGACCTTCGCGCCGCGTGCGCCATCGATAAATATAACCAAAAACTCGGTTTAAGAAATGAGGCAGCGAACTCGCAGCCACTAACTAAGTCCACGCACCCATCACGACTAATCCAAGAAGCGGAAATGTTGACTTACGCTGCTCAGGTAGTTGCTCGGTAGTTGAGCGGCAGGTGCCATCGGGCCACTCACTTATCGGCAGGCTGAGACAGTCGGCTCCCTTCCATCACAAATTACAATTCCTCAACTCTGGAAAGGGCATTCGTGTGGTAGCTCTCAAAGAGACTAGACATGAGTTTATAACATCAGAAGTGGGATAAAGAAAACAAGCCGAAAAAAAAAATTTTTTTGCAAATTCGAAACTGTTGATTACTAACGGCAACCAAAAAAAAATGAATTTAAATAAAACAAAGTGTGGCGTTGATAAAGACAATGGAATTGGGGGGTGGTGAGACAACAACAACACACAGCGACTCGGCAGAGAGAGAAGACAACATTTTATTTCCCGGTGTTGTACTTGCAAATATCAGCAACACGATGCCGGCAATCGACGACCTCACGGGAATCGGCAGCGCAGTGGCGTCGGGAAGCATCATACGGTGTGCAGAAGCTTCGTTGCGAAACGAACGATGCAGCGACCAAAGTAAAGAAAAGCAAAACGAACTAAGCAGCGACCAATGTAACGAAAAACGAAACCAGCACAGTAGCGACCAAAATAAGGATAAAAATAACAAAAGAGACGGCGAGCAAGATGAAAGGCGGTGTAACAAACCAAACGACAACGGGATGAAGCACACTCAAAGTAATGAAAACGATCGAGGCAACGAAAACGAAAGAGGTGATAATGTCGCGGCCAAGAGAAACCAACAAGTTAATCACTACAAAGTTAGCAGCAAAAAGGACGACGTGGTAAAGCAATCACAAGTGAACGAAAAAGTGGCGCCAAAAGAAGAAGGAATTGCGGTGAACGGCAACGTTGCGGCAACAAATAAGCAATTAACGAACAACAAGCATGTGCAAGAAATGCTCGACGAACACGACGATCACAGTAAAATATTAAAAGAAATCGAAGTGTTGGAAAATGAAAGGAAAATTCTTAAGTTGCAAAACGAAATAGCAAAGTTGAGATTATACAATATCAATAAAAACGCTTACAGTGTAAGTTCAACTTTGTCGAAGATTTCATTCGAAACGTTGAAAGAGTTTCTACCAGTTTACGATGGCGATGCATATTTTGATGCTTGGGTGACACAATTGATCTGTATACGCACAAGCTACAGTGTTGACGATAATATGCTGCGTGCACTAATATGCAACAAACTAAAAGGAAGAGCCCAACAGTGGCTGTACTCAAATCCGATATATATTATAGAGGAAATCGACGATCTTCTCCACGAAATGGAAAATATGTTTGGGAAAACAAGCTTACGATTAGACGTAAACTTGAACAACGCATTTGGCAAAGTGGCGAAAACTTCAGTAAATATTACAACGAAAAAATCATTCTATGCAGCGGCCTAAAATTAGAAGAGGACGAATTTATTGATTAAGTTATTGAAGGCATTCCTAACGTCATGTTGCGCAATCAGGCAAAACTACAGCATGAACTTCTACAAGATGAACTTCTACGTTCTTGCCGTGACATTGAACTTTGTTCTTTGCCAGTGTCACAACAACCAGCAAACGCACAGCCACAACAACTGGTTGAAAAGAAAGATGTGAAGTGCTACAATTGCAACAGCAAGGGACACGTAGCTGCAGAGTGCCGTAAACCCAAACGGCAAGACGGAGCATGCTTTGCGTGCTGAGGCTTTGGACACATAGCGAGGGATTGCGCCCAATTCAAAAAAAAGACTCAGCAATGCGAACAAAATGAGTATGTAAGTTATTTGTATGTAACATTTTTATCAAAGAATAACGAATCAATATTTATAGAATGTCTCATAGACTCCGGCAGCCCAATTAGTTTCGTAAAGCAGTCGTGCGTTCCCAATAAAGTTAATATAGAAAAAGATGAAATTCAAGATTATTATGGAATAAATAATACAAAGTTAAATGTACTCGGAAAACATACAGCTTATATTCAGATTTTCAATAAAAATTTAAAAATCGAACTGATGGTCGTTGTCAATGAGTCAATGGGATATCCTATAATTTTGGGTAGAGACTTTCTATAACAAAGCAAAGCAAAACTGATCATAACTGAAAATGTTGAGGAACAATTTCTGACTTTGCAAAATAACAAAAAATATAAGGAACCGTGTGACAAAAGTAAAAAAGTTAACGTATGTGTATGCGTATAAAAAAACATTGAATATTGTGTCGAAGGAAAATGAGAATTTTGAAATGCAGATACTGTGCATTGACTGTGAGCAAGAAAATGTTGAATACAAATTAAGGGAACAACTAAGTTTAAAGCTAAATAAAACTTTTGAAGAAACGTTTGTCTCATGTTATGTAAAACCACAACGGCCTGTCGAACCATTTACAAGATGTCGAAATTACTACAAATTGCAGACGAAAATTTGACGAAAGGCTTCATACTGCCAAGTGAACCTGAATATTCTTCACGAATCGTTTTGGTTCAAAAGAATACAGGTGACCTAAAAATATGCATAGACTACAGACATTTAAACAAGCCGACGGCAAAAGATAACTTTCCTTTACCCTTAATTGACGACCTCTTAGACAGATTAGTAAAAAAATAAATGTTCACAAAGTTTTACTTGAAGAATGGGTTTTATCACGTTCACATGCACGAAGATTCAGTGAAATATACATCATTCATAACTCCACTAGGACAATTCGATGCTCCGGCAACATTCCAACGGTTCATAAACAAAGTGTTCGACGATATGGTTAGGAGCGGAAAAGTAGTGATATTATACCTAGACGACATAATGAGGGCGACACAAAGTGAAGACGAGCACATACAGATACTATAGGAAGCTTTTAAGCGCCTAGTTGATAACAAACTAGAATTGCGACTGAGCAAGTGTTTTTTCAACAAGAGGTAAAGTAGTTAGGGTACAAAATATCAAAAGATGGCATAAAAACCGATGAGGACGGCTTAGAAGTAATACGAAAATGTCCAGTACCTGGTAAATCTCATCATGTCCAAAGTTTCATAGGTATGTGTTGCTACTTTCATAGATTCATTAAGGACTTTTCGATCATAGCAAAAAATCTCACAAAAAAAGATAAAAAGTTTGAGTTCGGTGAATTTGAAATGAAAATGAATCCAGATACCATAGCTTCGAATTAGAAACACTGGCTATAATTTACGCTTTAAAACGATTTAGAGTTTACTTACAAGGCATAGTGTTCAAAATAGTTACAGACTGTAATTCACTTACTTTAACTCTCAATAATTAAGAACTTAACCCATGAATAGTCAGGTGGGGTTTAGAATTACAAAACTATCAGTATAAACTTGAACACAGGTCTGGTAAAAGAATGCCACATGTAGACGCTTTGAGTAGATGTAACACCATCTTAGTAATAGAAGCAAACACATTCGAGGACAATTTAGTAATTTGCCAATGTAAAGGCCATAAAATATGCAAAATAAAAATAATGTTGGGTAAAGCCGAACATGATTCAAATACAAAATTTTTCACCGTCAATGTCGTTTAGAATGTTGTGCGTAAAACTGTGCACTTGTTGTATTGTTGAGTGACTTCCTCGAAAACCAAATTGGTGATTAGGAATGGTGTGGCTGTGTAGTGGCAATAGTCTACTTCTTAATTTCTTCTTGAAGACTTTTGAAATCACAGGGAGTAGACTGATTGGTCTATAAGACTCAGCTTTTGATGCGTCTTTACCCGGTGTCGGAATCGCAGTAATCTCAGCTACTTTCCAGACTCTCGGAAAATAATTTAGTCTGAACATAGCGTTAAAGATATTTATTATATATTCAATAGCTTTCACAGGTAATTTTCTTAGGAGTTTCCCATTTATTTTGTCATATCCACGGGACTTTTTTTCCTTTATATCATTATTAATAAATTTTCTTATATATCTTATGTTTTAGATGTTCTGAACTTCTGCTAATACCTGTGTTCAGCTGTGGATCATCTGAGTTGGTGGCGACTTCTGCAAAAACGCTTTCGAAGTAGTCAGTTAATACTTTAATTTTGTCGAGGTTCGTCTTTGCCCATAGCCCGTTTTCCATTTTTAGAGGAGCCTGATGATTACTTTTATGTGTTCATCCTTTAGTAGCTTTCCATAAAGAGTAGTCAGTTTGACTCGTGGGCGTTAAGCTCTTGAGATATGAATTTAATTGTTTGTGTTTTACCACCTGAATCATTTTTTTAACCTGTTTTGTTGCCGTGTTGTACTTTCCTTTTGAGTCAGGAGATCTTGTGGTTGACCAGGTTTTCCGTAATATACATTTTTTTATTTAATAGTCTCATCTCTCATCATGAGTCTAAAACATCCCCCGTGAGGTTGGCGCCTTAGTCCAAATTAGTCAGCCATAAGCATTTCGGCTTGTACTATCGACGGTGCCATCCGTCCTACTGGGTCCGTAATGGCAGGACCACCACGACTTTGTCCTTCGGATAATTTGTGGATAGACATTTGCTCCGATTACTAGTCTATTTGTAGGCTTTTGGAAAATCACCCCGATTTTCCGAGAGTTCCAGTTCAGGCAATGCCAGCAATAGTGTAGTGTGTATCGGTTAGGTGGGGACTCACCCACTGGAGAGGTTTTTCGTGAATGTAGGCATTACCAAAGGCATTATCGAGACTGAAAAGGTGATATCGCGGTGAGTCAGAAATCCAAATGAACACTCGTTTCGGATCTGTTCCGAAGCCGTATTGTTCAAACTTGCACCTGTGCATAAGTATTTCTTACCGCTATACCAAGTCGTTTCCGAATTCGCTCAGCTATGAAGGTGCATTCCGAATTGGAGTCGATGAATACCATATCGTAAAAAACCTGCTGAGACGCCATCGGCCAGTAGGTATATTATCCTCCGCCACCAATACCTAAGTTCCTTCCTCTATTTTTGGATGAGGTTTTGGCCACTTGGCATAGACCTGCAGTAACTACAAGTACTCCCTTGACGCGTTGATAACAACCAGAAGACGCTTCCATCGGTTCACCAAGGATAGCTTGGCATCGGCGTCATCAAACGGTTCCACCAACGTATTCACGGGGCGGACCAGCAGAAAGCGACCTGGCGTTAATGCTTCGAAATCGTTGGCATCTTGTGACAAAGGACATAAGGGCCTAGAGTTCATAATGGCCTCTGCGAGCAATTGCCCACACCATCTCCACGTAATTCAACGGTGCTCCAATAAGACATTGTATCAACAGTCGCTTGGCGACCTTTACAGCGCACCGAAGTGCGGCGAACGAGGCGGAATGAAACGGAAATTTAGTTTTCAACTGCTGCACTGGACGATGATCGCGTTCTTGAACGCCTTAGCGAACAATTGCTCTGCAGCTGCCTTCAACTCCCGAAACACACCACCGAAATTCTTTGCGTTGTCGCAATATATGCCAGTCGACAGTCTGGCAAAAAACCGCTTTAATGCTGCAAGGAAGGCGGCCGTGCTGGGGTCTGAGACAGGCTCCAAGTTAGCCTTCGTGACAAAGCACACAAAAATGCACAAGTATAACTTCACACACCGACGACCACTCTGGTTGAAATGTATTGTAACAGGTCCAGCAAAGTCCACTCCACAACGAGTAAAAGGTAGCACTCCTGCGCTGACTCGTTATGCCGAAAAGTCTCCCATTATCTGCGCCGCCAAACGTGGACGCTGACGAAAATAAATTACACAGCTAATAAGTCTTGAGTGTCAGATTCTTGCAATTAGTGACACCTTATATTTTTCGCGCAAAAGCACATAATGCTTATGCCCCTGTATTTTTTTTGACTGTCCGTGCGTGCTCGGCTATAGATCTGACTATAACACGGTTCCCAGGCAACAATATTGGACACTTTATTGAAAATGGTACAACTCCCGGAGATTTCACAACTGGGACTCGCTCGCCCTCTGACAGAAAAGGAGACAGACTTTGAACTCGCAAAGATCTGATTACTCCTCCTCTTTCCAAATCTTGAATTTCTTGTGCGAATTTTTTTCTCCCTGTGCGAATCTCTCCCGAAAAAGATTCTATACTCCAAACCCCTCTAATTTCGTGACTCGTCAATGCCCTTGGCCGGAAGTCGGCCTGACCTTCGCGCCGCGTGCGCCATCGATAAATATAACCAAAAACTCGGTTTAAGAAATGAGGCAGCGAACTCGCAGCCACTAACTAAGTCCACGCACCCATCACGACTAATCCAAGAAGCGGAAATGTTGACTTACGCTGCTCAGGTCTCGGAGTTGAGCGGCAGGTGCCATCGGGCCACTCACTTATCGGCAGGCTGAGACAGTCGGCTCCCTTCCATCACAAATTACAATTCCTCAACTCTGGAAAGGGCATTCGTGTGGTAGCTCTCAAAGATACTAGACATGAGTTTATAACATCAGAAGTGGGATAAAGAAAACAAGCCGAAAAAAAAATTTTTTTGCAAATTCGAAACTGTTGATTACTAACGGCAACCAAAAAAAGGAATTTAAATAAAACATAATTTTAAGCGATAAGCTATGTGGGCCAGTGCCAGCTCCTGTTCCAAAAGGTGTGCATTGCTCACATTACGAATGTTGATGTTGTTTCCTAGTCCTGCGAGTTGTTTCGGTATCATTTGCCTCAAGCAAAGCTTTAGAGTCAATAACCATTTTTTCGGCTTCGGCAGTGTTTCACTGGTCCCACCTGGGACTGTGCTAAAAGAAAGAACTAGCACCGGGTTAGCGCCTGTCAAAAATTGATTCTGCAATCCATTTAACGAGCATATTTCAGGTATGGCGCATGCGCATATACTTGGAGACACTTGACGTTGTTGTTGTTACCGTGGTTGATGTACAAGGGTTATGCAGCCATCTGGTATCACTAGGAATCCGGTGCAACTCGGGGTCAGATCGATTTAAATCATCTTTGTTAGAATTACTGACAGCCATGATATTTAATGGTCAAAATACGAAGTATAAGTGTAAACAGCTGGTAAGCAGCTATGTAATTCCATGGTATTAACATTTCCCAATCCTAAAAAAGCTGATTTCCATTTAGTCTTATTGAATTATTTAATATATATTAACGCTAATTATGGAACGCTCTAAATTATGTTTTCGACATTCATTGCTGATTTATTAAATGGAGACCCTGCTAAAAATCTCAAACTACTTGCAGACATCTCAGCAGTGGATGAATTAACTGTTTGTAAACCTTAACAAGCGATGAAAATGATTCAAAAAGGGAGGAAATGGTTATCGTACGAATTAAGTCAAAATTCGATTTCAAACCGTTTAAACATCGCAGTTTCATTGTTTGCTCGGCAAAAACGGTAGAGCTGTGGTGTATTGGGACCCTCGATGAGAGGTGGATCTAATACAACAATCCCAAGGGAAACAGTGATGGTTCAACCCAGAAGAGCCATCCACATCCACACCGACGCCGAATGTTTATGGTTATAAGCTCAAGTGGTGGGATTAGCAAGGGATAATGCAGATGTGCACCAACGTTAGTTGAACCAATTGAATTACACATTGTTGCTAAAAGGGCTGGCATGACAACGCTCGTCCAGGTGTTGCAAGAGTTATTAAGGATATGCCTTTGGAGCTCGAATGGGAAGGTCTGCCGCACCTAGCGTACTCACCACAAATAGCGCTTTTTGATTTCCGTCATTCGCCTAAAATGTAATTTTTGTAAGAGCCAATACGCACCGTCGTGCTATTTAATAGGATGACAATAACCAAGACACAGAGACGAGAAACAGGAAAATTAAATTCTCAAGAAGAAGAATAAGTAGAAGCTTAATTCAGATGGCTATATCAGATGAATTTAAAAAAAACAGCAAGACAAACACCATAAGCAAATCAAATAGAACGGCGGTGGTAACAATAGTTAAGGGCGACCAGTACAAAGAGTTTGGACTTCATTAAAGCACTCCCTGACTTTAATAGCCTGCAGTCCACCTATGTCACGTGAAGCAGACATGCCCACAATACACTGAACTGCATGGGTAGTGCAATGGCCTACGAAAGGATAAACATTTTTAGGTACAAAAGCACAGGAAACCGCGATGGGGGCTTCATTTAATAGGCCATTACATTTTCAAGCAATGCTTGAGTACCGACGAAGTCCATAAAAAGCTCACCTTGCTAACGAACGAAGCTGTCATGACCCATGACAAAGAAATGGCAGCATCTTTTAACCAAAGGTGGGGTAAAAAAAAATTTTTTTGCAAATTCGAAACTGTTGATTACTAACGGCAACCAAAAAAAAAAAGGAATTTAAATAAAACATAATTTTAAGCGATAAGCTATGTGGGCCAGTGCCAGCTCCTGTTCCAAAAGGTGTGCATTGCTCACATTACGAATGTTGATGTTGTTTCCTAGTCCTGCGAGTTGTTTCGGTATCATTTGCCTCAAGCAAAGCTTTAGAGTCAATAACCATTTTTTCGGCTTCGGCAGTGTTTCACTGGTCCCACCTGGGACTGTGCTAAAAGAAAGAACTAGCACCGGGTTAGCGCCTGTCAAAAATTGATTCTGCAATCCATTTAACGAGCATATTTCAGGTATGGCGCTTGATTGCGTCATATACTTGGAGACACTTGACGTTGTTGTTGTTACCGTGGTTGATGTACAAGGGTTATGCAGCCATCTGGTATCACTAGGAATCCGGTGCAACTCGGGGTCAGATCGATTTAAATCATCTTTGTTAGAATTACTGACAGCCATGATATTTAATGGTCAAAATACGAAGTATAAGTGTAAACAGCTGGTAAGCAGCTATGTAATTCCATGGTATTAACATTTCCCAATCCTAAAAAAGCTGATTTCCATTTAGTCTTATTGAATTATTTAATATATATTAACGCTAATTATGGAACGCTCTAAATTATGTTTTCGACATTCATTGCTGATTTATTAAATGGAGACCCTGCTAAAAATCTCAAACTACTTGCAGACATCTCAGCAGTGGATGAATTAACTGTTTGTAAACCTTAACAAGCGATGAAAATGATTCAAAAAGGGAGGAAATGGTTATCGTACGAATTAAGTCAAAATTCGATTTCAAACCGTTTAAACATCGCAGTTTCATTGTTTGCTCGGCAAAAACGGTAGAGATTTCTGTGGTGTATTGGGACCCTCGATGAGAGGTGGATCTAATACAACAATCCCAAGGGAAACAGTGATGGTTCAACCCAGAAGAGCCATCCACATCCACACCGACGCCGAATGTTTATGGTTATAAGCTCAAGTGGTGGGATTAGCAAGGGATAATGCAGATGTGCACCAACGTTAGTTGAACCAATTGAATTACACATTGTTGCTAAAAGGGCTGGCATGACAACGCTCGTCCAGGTGTTGCAAGAGTTATTAAGGATATGCCTTTGGAGCTCGAATGGGAAGGTCTGCCGCACCTAGCGTACTCACCACAAATAGCGCTTTTTGATTTCCGTCATTCGCCTAAAATGTAATTTTTGTAAGAGCCAATACGCACCGTCGTGCTATTTAATAGGATGACAATAACCAAGACACAGAGACGAGAAACAGGAAAATTAAATTCTCAAGAAGAAGAATAAGTAGAAGCTTAATTCAGATGGCTATATCAGATGAATTTAAAAAAAACAGCAAGACAAACACCATAAGCAAATCAAATAGAACGGCATAAGGTGGTAACAATAGTTAAGGGCGACCAGTACAAAGAGTTTGGACTTCATTAAAGCACTCCCTGACTTTAATAGCCTGCAGTCCACCTATGTCACGTGAAGCAGACATGCCCACAATACACTGAACTGCATGGGTAGTGCAATGGCCTACGAAAGGATAAACATTTTTAGGTACAAAAGCACAGGAAACCGCGATGGGGGCTTCATTTAATAGGCCATTACATTTTCAAGCAATGCTTGAGTACCGACGAAGTCCATAAAAAGCTCACCTTGCTAACGAACGAAGCTGTCATGACCCATGACAAAGAAATGGCAGCATCTTTTAACCAAAGGTGGGGTAGGCTGCCCTACGCTACTTTGTATCAGGGTGAAAATGACCCTTTTGTGAAATTCCCTTTTTGGCCAAGCGAACATCCTCCCAGCGGCCTTAGCCCTCGCACAAGAAGTTGATTCAAATAGGGAGCACTACCACTGTACAACGGATGCAAAGCGTAGCGAATAGATAAAAAACCAAACACAAAATTTATCAGCAAAGTCGGAAGGGCACGGTTACCAGAGAAAGCAGAAAAACCCGAAATTTTAAATGAATAATACTGGATGCAATGGTGGTTAGGTAAACAATAGGAGTCGCCGGATCCCTTGGGATTGATCCTTCAATGCAACTTTTGCGCAGACAACGAATTCTAGACGGAATGGCTCTCATAAGTACATTCAATAAAGCCTTCAATTACAAAATCATGGAGCGTTCGATTACAACAATAAGTTCCGAGTTCATCAGCGGGCTCGGCCCGAGACACTTATCCAAAAATTAAACGGGTCAATAATGTAGAACAATCCAGGTATTAAGGGATTAAGATATAGGATCATAGAACGAATAAGAAGATATTGAAAATGAGATTCCTCATCCTAACGTCCTCTCATCATTCGTACCATTCGAAAGGCAATGAGCCGGTGAATTCGCTGAATTTAGAGTTTGTAGAGAATACCTAAAAATGTCGAAATAAAGTTAAAGCCATAAAAAATTTCCCAGTGCAGGTCATTAAGCCTTAAGATATATTTTAGTGTCGGAAGATAAAAATCAGAGATATTGTCTTCTTCCTTTCATTTTTTTCAACGTATTTTTATTATATGAGGTGGTTAGCCCATATTTCGCCTATATTCATTAATATGAATGAAATGAAAATACCAGGCGGCCAGGAAAGAAGAAGGCATGATGAACACAAAGCAAAATAGTACAAAAATATTCCGAATGATACACACAATAAGAAACCAATACAATCTTATAGACGCACTATACCTACACAACACACTCAAATTTAGCACATTTCGCACGCAAGGGAGACAAAGAAAACGAACACAATCTCATACACGTACCACACCTACACAACAAGGTCACCCACACAATGGCAAGTTTTTATTTTTGACTTCAACTTTTTGAAGACAATTTTCGGTTGTAGCAGAAAACGAAATCCATTTCAATAGCAAGTACAGTGAATGCACATTTATTGAACATCCAAAGAAACCCAAGTGAAATTTCTAACTACCGACGAATTTTCATAGGTCAAACTATTATAAGTCGAAACTTTTATGACTCGAATTAAGTGCGTTTATAGCGAAAAATTAATACAATATGTCTTCCTTAACTGGAATATCCCCATAACTCGAACTTTTGTTATGCATTATGGTGATTCGAGATTTGGATGTTTGACTGTACGAGGAATACGCACAGTCCGCGAAGTTCGAGTCTCAATCGCGCAAAGCAAGTTTCGTCATCCTTACTTTGTGCGGTTTTCTTTCCTCTTCTTTCCTTGTGATCAGCAATAAAGAAAAAAACAAATGGTTTAGACTTTGTTGTTGGGTGAGCGTAACAAAAAAGGAGAATTTTTATTCCCGCACGCGCCCCACTTCACAACACAGTCCTAAACTAAATTTTCGATTGCCGTACCAAATTTATCAGAGGTCAAGCCCCGAGCGCGTGTTTTGTTGTTGAGTTCAAATTTACGTGCTCGCAGAAAGTATACATATTCATATACGCAGGTAAATTTTTTTCTTTGTCTTCCCTTATGTTCGGCAAATCTTCTTATTGTGTGTATCACTGGGAATATTTTTGTACGATTTTGCTTTGTGTTCATCGTGCCTTCTTTTTTTCCTGGCCGCGTGGTATTTTCATTTCATCCATATAAACGAATATTGTCGAAATACGAGGCAGCCCTGGCTGATATGGGTCGATTTCGTTTCTAGTGTAAAATTAAAGAAAGCTCCATACAATTTGCTTAATATTCTAGACCACCTTGCAAATAAAAAACTTTCAAAACAAAGGAAGAAGACAATGGCTGCCTTCATAAACGCAACACTGCAATACATACTGTTCATAAACGGCATTGCTAAAAATAAGGCAGTGCCGAGTGTTCATTAACGCCTGGCAATTCTTTACGATGCACAACATTTCTCAAATTTGCGCATCATTACCATTTGTGATGCATTGCAGTTTTTGGCGCGTGAAATAATGGAAATGTTGTAAGACAATTTTTTTTTACAAGTAATATTTAAGTTTTTAATTAATTTAATTTCATATTTAAATTTAATTTTTCTTTTTTCATAATTAGATTATAATATTTATCACAGCAAACTGCATAACACATTTGTCGGATTAAAAAAAAAAATAATGACGTGAAAAAAAATTTGATTTATACTAAATTAAAAACGATGAAAATTGCGCCGAAAAGGCAATGATATAGAAGGCTGATCATGCGGGTGTAGCCTCTTCAGTCTACGCCTTGTTCAGATACGGGTGAGGGAGAAAGGTAGCGGATTTGGGTGCGATAAAACTCTGTAGTGATAGCGGCAGCTGTGAGAATTAATCAACTCCATAACAGTTGGCACGGCAAGATTCCTATACAGCGTGGTGTTGCGGACGTGCCAAGTGGCGCCCGTAAATCTTCTGAGAGCCTTGCTCTTACACGCCTGCACTCTTCTGATGTTGTAGGCAGCAGTAGTGCCCCAAATTTGTATGGCGTAGCGCCAAGCAGGTGCCACTACTTGCAGATTATTAGTTTATTAGCCTTTTATTAGTTAAAGATAACTTATTCGATGGGCGGAGGAGCCACTCCAGTTTCTTGAGTTTTTGGTAGCAGCGCGCTGTAACTACCTTAATGTGTGCACGGCAGATAAGACGCTTATCCAGGATCAGACCGAGATACCGGATTTGCTCCATTTGCGGAATGATGCTTTGGTTGTAAGTCACAACCGGACAGACGCCTTGCCTTAATGTGAAGGTGCAGTGAGCTGATTTCTCAGAGTTTATTGCTATATTTCAGGGCCTGGCCCATGAGTGGAATCTATCCAGGTAGCTGGACAATTTCTCCGCAGCTTCGTTCAGAGAGGCAGAGTTGAATATAACTGCCGTATCGCCCGCTTAAGTATCAATAATCGAATGCTCATCTCAAGTTGTAGACATATCACAGGTATATAAGGAGTAGAGGACCGGTGCTAACTCTCTCTAGACACTCCCCTGCGGGACACCGGCTCCCATGTGCCTGAAGATGGAAATTTTGTCTCTTACCGCCACAGAGAAGGTTCGTCGTTGAAGAAAGTTTCGCATTAGTAAAAACTGTTTGCCAGGTAGGAGTAATTTTAATTTATGCAGAAGTCCATCGATCCATACCCTATCGAATGCTTGTTTGACATCTAGGAAGACTGGAGAGGAATACTGTTTCATCTCAAACGCAGTAAGTATGTGATTAACGACCCGATGCAGTTGTTCGGGAGTGCCATGCTGTGATCTAAATCCAAACTGGTGATCAGGAATGGCTTCTTGAACACCCCGTACTGCCAACAATCTACTCACAAATAATCTTTCAAAAATTTAAATATATAATTTAAATATATATGTGACACCGTTCTCCGGAGTACCAGGTTTAGGTATCATGGATATCGTTGCACACTTCCACTGTGTGGGAAAATGGCAGATCCGCAGCATGCTGTTGAACAGCAACGTCAGGAACAACACTCCCTTCCAAGGGAGTGCTTTCACCACCTTGGTGTCAATATGGTCATATCCGGGGCTCTTCTTTGATTTCAGTCTCTGAATATGAGTCACAACCTCTTCAGGGGTGACATGTTTAGTTGGACTGTGGTCTAAGATACATCTCCATAGGAGTTCAGCTGTTTCCTCAACGTCTCCAGGGTCAGCCAGCCTAAATGGCGTGAGCCGAATCCCCAACTCATTAGCAAATGCTTCTGATTTCTCGGTCTCCGTTCGCATCCACTGGTTTAGAGGCCCACGGATTGAAGCATGTCTGTGAGGCTGTTGTTTGATGCACTTGGTTGCACGCCATAGATTGAAGCCAGACTTTTTCATTGGATCCGCATTAGCCAACAGATTGTTGAAATGTTCCGATCGCACAGCTTGCATTACATTTCTCAGTTCTCTTAATTCATTCCGTGATTTCATATAGCGACGTCGTAGCCTGCGTTTATATCTCACCAACTCCAGAACCTCAGGTTTTAAGAGAGCCTGAGGTGGGTTGGGTGAACAAGGGAATTGGTATGAAGACGCTAATTCGGCGGACTCATGAATGTTCTTGGTGAACAGGTCAACCGAATCATCTATATTCTTGTCCGAATTGATTTCCATATTGAGGTTGATAATTTCGTTTAAACACTGATAAAATACCGTTATGTTAGCGTGGGGAGGGAGCAGTCTGGACCGGAATACGATGCTATCTGGAATCAATCCAAGTTTATTATATAGTGGGATGTGGTCTGAGCTAAGGTCAGATGACTTCCCAATGTCCACAGCTGTTGGATGAATGCCATTGTATATAGCAAAGTCTACTGCGTCAGGCGACCTTGAGGAATCGTATGGGTAAAGGGTGGGTGCTCTGGTGGCGAGAACCTCTCTGGAAGAGTTTATTATACTCTTGTAAAGTTGATTGCCTATTGGGGTGGCAAGTCTGGACTCCCAAAGTCGATGTTTGGCGTTCCAATCCCCTCCGACTAAGAATTTAGGTCCGAGTTGATTGAAGAAGGTGTCGAACTGCTGCTCTGATATTTGGGATCCTGGAGGACAATAAATTGCTGCGATGACCAGGATGCCTTTAGTTGTGTGAATACTGACAGAGACACTTTGAATTGAGTCAGACCGAATGGTTTCCAGCGGATGGTGGCGTAAGGATGACCGGATGAGTAAAGCGGCGCCCCCTCGCATACGGTTATCATCCGGATGATTAGCAGAATAGATTTCATATCCCTGAATTTTGAAGTATGTTCTAATGCAGAAATGCGTTTCGGAAATGAGCATGACATCAATCAAGTTGACCGCCATGAACACTTCTAACTCATTTCTGTGATTAAGGACGCCGTCAGCGTTCCATATGGCGAGGTTCATGTGTGGTCTACTCATTTTTTAGACAATATGGCGGCGAGCATCTCCATCATCATGGTCTGCAACTTAATCAGGCGATCTAATTTCTCATTAAGACTGTCCAGGCGGGAGACCACAACCGATAATTGGTCGACCTGATCAGGAGATGAGAATGCTTGGGTATTATCTATGCAGAGCGAGGGATAATTATGACAATTCGATCCATTATTTCCAACAGGGTGAGGGAGTGCGATTTGACGTTGATTTGATAACGGATGAGTCTTTTGACGACCCTTAGGTAGAGATGTCTTGCTTGGTAACTGTTGTGGCTCGGAGTGAGGTTGAATAGGTAGTTGGACTGATTTTGTTGTTGCTGACGTAGCTTCTGCTGTTGAACCGGTTGGTGATACACCGATTTCTTAAATACATCAGCGTACGACACCCCGTCAACAATCTTGTTAGGCACAGAATTGTGGACAGATATCTCATGGTGTTGAGAGGCACTTGGTGCAGGGCGTCTCGCCGGGACTCTCCTGGCAATCGCTTCCTTTTATTTAATGCAGCCTTTATAATTCGCATTGTGCTCCTCGCCGCAAAGTGCACATTTAGATGGCTTATCCGGTGTTTTGGTGCAAGAAGTTGTGGCGTGAGCTTCGCCACATTTGACGCACTTAAATTGTTTGCGACAGTACCTCTTAGTATGCGAGAACTCCTGGCAGCGATGGCATTGAGGTACATCTGTGAACAGATGAGGCGGCTCGATTTTAACTATTTGACGGCAAAGCCTCGTTATATCATAAGCCCCTTTGTTACTGGCGTTGGGCTCAAGGTCCACAAAAAACAGGTTGAGCGGATGATCATCAGTTCTGCTTTTTGGGTTGTGCACGTTGCGTACAGAATGACCTTTGTCAGCAAGTTCTCGTTTAATGTTCTCGACGAGGGTTGAGTGGTGAAGGCCGCGAATAACAATCCTGTATGCTCTTTCATCTTTTAACTAATACGAATGGAACGCAATGTTCAGCAGCTCAAGATGGCGTATAATACTAAGATAGGTATCACTGGTGAAGGCCAGGATTCTCAGACCTTCTTTAGGAGATGCCTTCAGCATGTATGATTTGGGTTCGGTCACAGTGTCAAGGTTGGCTAACAAACCGTTAATGTTTGTGATGCCGACAATGAAAATGGGTGGTGGCTTCGGAGATTTGTTATGAATCCTTGAATCAGCTCGATTATTTATAATAGGAGTATGAGTAGTGGTCTCAGGCCGACTGGTCGACGCAGCGGTTTCACTGGCGTTTACAGTTTCCAGAGAAGGTGTTTCGCTCTTATTGGTACACAATTCTTCAAAAGAAAGCTCCATGTCAGAAGCGTCAGAATCGCTACTAAGTGGTGCGAATCGATTTGCATCCAAAAGTTGTTTTCTGCAAAATTTTTTAATACATATCTGTTTACGCTTCTTTTTTATACGGTTAGTTGATGAGGGCGACGAAAACCACTCCAACAACGGAGCAGCAGCTTTGAAGCCTCAAACTGATTTAATAATTTAAACTAATTTGATTAATGTAATTTGATATTGCAATAGTGAGAAAAAGTAGACTCACGAAAGGAAGAAACTTCTTGTAGAAGTACGTTTGCACCATGATGGAGAATTTAGCGCGAAAAAAAAGAAAAGGAATACAATTTGGGAAAAAATAATGCGGGAGATTAAGGAGGTTGAAAGCATATTTCCCTTTTCAAAAGAAGAAATGATTAGGTGTTTCAAAATATAGTGGGCACATATAAGAAGCGTAACAACACATCGGGTGAGGGTTCAACGATCTGGGAATTTTGCGATGTATTAGACGAGGCTTTTGGCAGCCGCAGTAGCGTTCTGGTGCCAAAAAAAATTGGTAGAAAGTTCACTTCAAAAGTTAGTGGCAGATTTAACAAGCGATGACCAGTTGACACCCACAGATAGCCAGACGACGATGAACTCACATAACACCACTCCAAGATTTACAATAAAACGGAAACGATCCCAAGTTCTTGATTTTTTGAGCAAATAATCTGATGCAGATGCAAAAATGATGAAGAAACTCTTGGATATGGAGCAACAATGCGTTCATAAACGCCTGAAATTGTCTTTGCATTATTTGACAAAGCAGTGTTGTTTTGCAGTGTTGCTTTGCATCGTAAGCACAATGCATTGCAGTGTTGCGTTTATGTAGTCAGCCAATGTCCCCGAGTTTTGCTTTTATTATTTCTTTTTATAATTTACTTATCATTGAATATGTTCCCCTTTCACGGCAGTTTGACGTCCGGCCACTAGCTTGCTGTTCAGCTTTTGCAAACCAACAGAATATTCTACCGCACCTAAGTTGAACAGACAAGATATCTGTACAATTGCAGAAAATTTAGCATAAGCCAATCTTGCCTGACAAGTCTCTCCGGCCTTTTTTTTTTTTTGAGTGAGAAATGTAACCTCTATATGAATGTATACTCTTTGGTTGTGTTTTATTTAACGAAAACGCAATGAGTGGATATTATTGACGTACGTTTCCTACATTTACGAACCACATGTGTTGAGCCAATTCTAACATTGCATGCTAGGGAACATTTGAACAAACTTGTCAAGCGACTTTCAAAAATAAGTTTCACTCCAAAAATATAATTAAATACATATTTTTGTTACCACAAACAAATTTGGATCAGATTTAATAAACATGGTACAATATTCAAAGTACGGAACCTTTTCCACGCGAGGTTAACTGGCACGGATTCACCCCTCTGGATGCTTGATGACGTAGGTGAGTAGAATGAACTAAAAATTGTTTTTGACCACCTCGGGGTTTGAGCCTACGACCTTTCAGGCGGCAGCCCTAGTATACTTCCACTAGACTACTTAGTCGACGTACACATTCCGGCAGTTCGGGAAGCAACGGGAACGACTTTGTCTGCCTTCGAAACGGTTACGCCGAATTCACGACATCAAAATAATGGTAATTAAAACAACAAAGCATACATTCAGGCAGGCAAATGAAGCTACAAGTGATGCCTTACAACACGTGATCCGATCATTTTTACCCTACTGAAATGAGATATGCATTCATTCAACTTTGATCTTATTGTGGTAATTTTAGATCGGAAATTGTAGATTTGCCTACATTGTACTCCGTTGCCAGTTGAAGAGTGAATTTTCACCATTTATTTAGAATTTCGTTTTTTTGGTCAATCGTTAAGAATGAATGTATTTTCTTAACCTTTAGTGTTACAACCTTCTATGTCACAACTGTATCAGCAAATGACTTATTTCAGTCGTCGACTAAACCTTGCATCGTTCGGTTGTGTTTTCGCATATCAGTCAATCGCAGTTTAGTTCAAAGCTTATCATACTTTCAAGTGCCTATTCTCTCTTTTCTTTTTCTTCTTTATTTTTTTTCACTCATTCGTTGTTAAACAAGTACAGTAAAGTACAGTAAAAAAACAACTAAGTAAGTAAGCGGCATCATGCCCTCTAGGCACAACAGCCTAGGGGCAAATCGCTTCGCTTTGCTTAGCGATAGCTCCAAAAGCAAAAGAAAAAAGCCAACTCCTCTTTCGGAAGCTTTCCCAGAACTTCCTACTGTCAACCTACCAAACCCCAAATATATAATTATGTCAGCCCTAGACCCTCAAAAACCACTTTCCTCGTTTTCTTGTTTTGCGGTCGAACGCGCTATAAAACTAATAAGCAATAAGATTTTAAAAATTAATGAAATGCGCGATGGAAAACTCCTACTTTTTGTTGAAAATTCAACAGTTGCCGAAAAATTCCTCAGTGTAAAAGAGCTTTTCGGTATATGCAAAATCCAAACAAATTTTCACGAAAATCTTAACCACTGCAAAGGCACTGTGTATGCGCCCTACCTTAATCAAGTCTCAAACGAGGAAATAATCCAAGAGCTTAAAGCACAGGGAGTAGTCGACATATATAAATATTCACGACAAATAAATGGCAAAGCTACTCCGACCGGTGTAGTGCAGCTAACTTTCGACCGTTTCAGTCTCCCAACAAAAATCCAAATTTCATGGCATACCGCTCTTGTTAAGGAATACATTCCCAACCCTATGAGATGCAAAAATTACCAACTCATAGGGCATACAGCCAAATTTTGCAAGGGCAAAACTACTTGCCCATGTGGCCTTTCACTCCACCTCCACTCCACCTTCGACCCAACCCCGTGCTCACATACAAAGTGCGTTAATTGCGGTGGTGAACATGCTGCCAGTAGCAAAGAATGCCCAAAATACAAAGAAGCCCAAGAGATCTTAAAAATCAAAACCAAAGAAAAATGCACAATGTATGAAGCTAAAACAAAATTCTACAAACAACAATCATCACTACTACCAAGCACCAGTAAAACATATTCAGAAACTACAGCTACACAACCACCTACATCCACAAAAGAAAACAACTCAAAACCAACAAATCA
This sequence comes from Cacoxenus indagator, assembly GCA_035041755.1. Classification (NCBI taxonomy): domain Eukaryota; kingdom Metazoa; phylum Arthropoda; class Insecta; order Diptera; family Drosophilidae; genus Cacoxenus; species Cacoxenus indagator. Next base: position 121,774 of record JAWNKX010000213.1, read on the forward strand.
CTCAAATGAAACAAAATTCTACAAACAACAATCACCACTACTACGAAGCACTATTAAAACATATTCAGAAACTACAGCTACCCAACCATCTACATCCACAAAAGAAAACAACTCAAAACCAACAGATCACTCAAATAAAGACAAAATAAAAACGAAGAACACTCTAGAAAAACCATTTACCTTCACAATGACGAATTACTCACCCAATCTCAAAAAACAAATTAAACCGAAAGAACCGAAAGGTGGATTGTGACCTCCAAATAGAAAATCACTCAACACACGAACAAACTTATTTCTAAACTAAATATAAGCCTCTAAATACATGTAAAAAAAAACCAGCCTGAAGGCCTTCGTTGCTCTGGCTATAAAAGTATTGTAATTTAGGATTAATTCTAAGCTACAATAAAAAAAATAAATAAATAAATAATATAATTGACTTATTTGAGAGCAAAAACGGATAATATATAATTAATCAGTCGCACGAGCTATTTAAATAAAAACATTACCCAGTTAAGAAGCATCAAAATTGATTTTAGAAGTATCCGAGTTTTTGAGGTAACTAAAAACCATGATCTCCTAATTACAGTGTCTATATTGGGAAGCAATTGGTTGTCCGGATTATAGCATTGTCTTTTAAAGTTTTCAACAAAAACTTTATAAATGTTTCACAGAACTAGTAGAAACAAATACTAAGCCCGAGCACTAGGAAAGGTTCTGTAACATACACTTACAGTCAAAAAAAAAATCTCGCGTGTAACTAAGTGGGCGTGCTAGAAGAAAATTCAATAGGCCTGAGACACAGTATATAGTATACAACAAATGAACGAAGCTGCATAGAGAAAAGAACCAAAATTACAAAGAGAAAGTCGAATACTAAGAATAATAAAGAGTATACTAACAATAATAACAAACTAACAATAATAATACAAACAATAATTATACTAACAATAAACTATCGAACTTAACTGCTAAGAGAACCAAAGAACTATCGAAGCTAACTGCCAATAGAACCACAGAACAAAAGAAAATTAAAACTTTGGTGTCGCGACAGTCGCAAATTTTGTGCATACTCGAGTAGACTGAACTTCAGTTTCATGACTCACGAGCGAGCCAACATGCCACAGTTTATCTGTTTTCGTTTTCTTTCCTCTTTTTCTTTCTTTACATCGCTGAGCAGCGCGGCAAACAAAAACAAATTTTTTCGTCTGCGGTGTATTCCTTCTCTGTTCCTTTTACATATTTTTCTTCCATCACTGTCGTAGAACCCGCCATCACGTCGTCGAAATATTCTAAACTTTTACTGCCAATGCACCCTTAGAAGTTTCACTTCAAAAATTTGTATGATTTTCTCTTAGTTTCCATAAGGTTTAAAATATTTCAATAGAAATTCAAGATATAGTAGTATACTTATTATCTATGGGTGTTTATAACAAACAAATGGAATGTCACTTTACCTTGTATAAACAATTCTCATCTATTTTTGGTGTATCAGACATTACCAAGTAATAGCTAGTTATTTTCGTATGTAGAAGTAATTATGTATTGCGCTTTTTGTATAATCTACTACTTAATAGTTATATCTGACTCAATTTTAATTATAAACCTTTGCGGTATTTTTCAGCAAAAGTAAACTCCGTCATACCTCTGCCAGACACTCCACAAGTTCCAATCCCAACTCTGCCCAATACGTTTTCTGGAGAGGCAAATATACTTTTCACTTTTATGCCAGATTTTTTCTGATTTTTAGTTGTAAAGTTTAGCCATTTGTTTTTGTCAGACTCGCGTTCCTCCTCCAGGTCTTTCGATCGTTGTATTTTTTTTTGTTTACGTTTCTTTAAGTATTCTTTTTGATTGGGCCGATGACGCCTACAAGAACAAACTTTTGTAACTCATGAATTCAGTGAAATATATTTACAAACTTGTGTGAAGGAAAGACTTCATGACGAGCAGTACGTTCTCGTAGTTCCTTAATAGTAGTAGTTGACCGATTCTGATATGCATCAAATACTACGTTAACTTCACCGTCATCGGTTATTCCTTCAATTGTGGCATCGTAGTATTGACCATCCTCTCTCCATTTTGCCCGACATTTGTCACCAACTAAATTTTTAATGTATATAATAAAGATTTAAAAAAAATTTTTTCAATTTTTCTACCATTCCATATATGTGCAGATACTAATTTCTCCGCTTCCAAAAGTGCTGCTTCTATGTCATCATAGTAAGTGGAATTTGATGACTTTGATGAAGAGGGTTCGACATACAAAGAGTTTCGTTGCTCTTCAAGTTGAGTTTTGATTAAATTTCTTGATAATTGTATAACTTCATCAAGATCCCTTTTTAACTGAAGAAGTTCCTTATTGTCCGGGTCAGTAAGTAAAGCGGCCTCAACCTAAAAATACGGGAATGTTGAATAGAACAATTCTTATTCAGTCACTAAGCTATTTACAATATTTGTTCGTTAATAACTTTATTCCTACTTAACTCACACACAAAACTTTAAAAGCATATTATTTTTTAAGTGAAAATTTGGAGTGAACATTTGCAATATTTCGAAACCGTCACGAAACGTTCAATGACAGAGATAAAAGATGAGGTAAGAAACAGAGCAAAATACAGCGGATACATACGAAGTTTATTGCGTACGTCCAAAAAAAGGAAACGGGAAATAGATACAGCTACGGCACAAAATTCGAGTTCTGCTTTGTGCTGCAATAGTTCAGTTGTTCAAAACGCACAAAAGCTCTGTTATGATCTGCAATTTTTGTACCGTTATTAGTTTTGCGTCGGCCATGCCGATATTGAGCTTCACGCAGGAATAACCCGTTCCACACGCAGCAACAATTCGTGCAATTCCACTCTCGCAACTCTTGTTTAATAAGAGATGCGCGAGGCTTACGGGGTAGCTGGTATTGGTTGTATCTTGTGTTGCGCGATACTATTTCGCGTTCTTCTTTGTGTTCGTTCGGTTTTTTCGCCGTTGCTTTATTTGTAGAGTATGTTCGTTTTTTATGGGTATGAGTATGGGAGAAAATTACGGGAGGTGTGTGTTTGAAGTAAGCAACGAGTTCCTGGGTGTAAAAGCGAACAGCAATACCAAATAAGAATGAAATAGTGTTGCAAGTAATAGCTTACTGGGTGTAGAACGGGTCAATTGCACAAATTGTTTAGAATATACAGTAATGTCGTAGTTTCGACTAAGACTCTGTCTATGGTTTTACGTAAATGAAAAATAAGTCGTCGACGTAGACTGAGTAATAATTGAAAAAATAATTGGATTAGAAAAACACACCGTAATTGAGGAAAGACGGATAATATGGGGAATGCAAAGCAGATGGGGGAAAAGGGGCTGAAATAGCAAAGTATACGCATATTTATCGAAAAATGTTTACAATGAATTAGATCATACGTAGGAAATCCCGATGTATTGGTCAAAGGCAAAGTTCGGAAGCCAAAACTTCGAAAAGTAAGAATGGTAGAAGGGACCCATTCGTCATCGTAGCAGATAGCATCGCGTTCAAGACTCCAATTTGCTATCAAACACATAGGGAATTCAATTTGTATGTGACGTTTTTTCCTTATAGTGGCGATATGTTGTGAGCCTGTCGTTCAGCAAACCAATGGGTGAGTTAAGCGATTCCTATCAAGGTGCTCCTTGTTGGTTTCTAAATCTGAAGAAGAGACTTAACAAGGACACTTTGATCAAGAATCAATATGTGGAGTTCATAGAAGGCTATAGAGACCTGGACCACTTGGAAGACTTGAAGGTTGGATAAGGAGACAACCTGTGACGACGTTGCACGCTATATATCATCAAAAGCATGCAACATTCCGAATATTAATATTCATAAGTTTTATTTTTCTAGCCCTAGAGAAGGCTCTTCTTTTAAGCTTTCAGTTGCTATGGAAGTATTTTCTGTCATTTGTGGCGTTAATTTCTGGCCTGCAGATATGTTTATTCCTAGGCCTTTGCAGGTAACCTTACCAGTCATTGCTTCAGCTTCATCTTCTGCTTCTTCCAATGCTCCAAAAAACTAACACTACACTTTCAAAATATTAGAGGGCTAGGCTAAAGTGTAAACTTTCTTCATTTTATCTTTGAAGTCTTTCTTTCAGTTCTGCCATTTGTTTTCGCTGAGACTTTGCTTCGCCGTGATGTTCTAAACTCTGAAATTTCCACCTCTACATTATTGACTTAATTGAATTAATGCATAATTTACTTTCTAAGCTTGTAATCTAAATGCTTGTTTGAATTGTCTATATCATTTTAGGTATTGAATTCTAAATTAAGTCTTAGATTTAGTTTAATATTACATGTTTATTAGAGGCTGATGATGTTTTTATCTGTAGCCAAATATTTAGTACGTAGACATTAGCTTTGGTATCGCATTTACACCAAAGAACTTAGCAATTAACACCAGCTGAGCCCAGTGTTAGGCGTTAAGGCTTTATCTTTTTCTGAAATGCAAGGCGGCTTAGCTTACATTGTTTATGATGTTTAGAGTGTGCACTTTCCACAAGAAATACAAAGTTTTGATAATCAAATCTACAACAGTGCAAGGTCTTCTTCATTTATCTTAACAGCGACCATGTCTCGATTGTGCGTGTTGGTGGGAGGTTATCAGAGGCAAATGTTCAATTACATTATTTTTTTCCATTGTTTTATGTAATTAAAAATCACAACAAACAACCGTACAGCCGATAGAACAATAGAATAGGCAAATTTTATGCATGCTCGAGTAGACCGTAACAAAAGGCTTTTTAGTAAGCTCAATATCGATTCCGATCCTGATGGCAAATGGTTGTGGCCTTGGCTTAAGCACCATAACAATAAATTTGCGAATATTCATAGCGAACCAACATAAGCTTGTATCTTTACACGTGATATCTTACCTGCATTATTATGCAAGTACAATGTGAAGAACGTGGTTTTCATATCCAACGACTCAAGCAACTACAAAAAAGTGATTGTTATAGGCAAATCATAAATTCAAATTTACCACTAACTTATTTCGCTAACAAAAACGTTTGGATGACAGGAGAACTATGGAAAACAATTATCTTGTCGCTTAATTAAAAAAGGAGGAACAAAAACCGTAAAATGTTGCTATTTGTTAATAACGCGTCTGGCTTCATGATTCCATGCCAGCGGAATGCGAGTTCCACTTGAGCAAACCACAAATCAGGGTTGTTGCGCGTAAATTTTGGCAAATGCACTGTACGCGTATGATTCAACTCGTTTGCCGGAGCAGGCACGCTTGCTTGAGTGCCTTGAGTTGCTGCGGCATGCTGCGATTCTGATCAAACACGTTCTGATCGTCGTTAGGCATGTCGCTGAATTGATCTTCGTCAAAAAGTCTAATTTTCTTGCCTTTATCGACCGAAAATTGTAGCGATGCTCGCTCATCAACTACTAGTCGAAAAAATTGCGTCGTATGCGGGAAGGTGTGGCGTCATAAAATTTCACAAACGCTGATGCTATAGTGTGCGCTGGCGACAGTTACGTAATTTGCCTTTATTTTATCGTCGTTTTGAATTAAATTTGTCATAACGTTGAAACTCTTTTTTTTTTTGTTTTCACTTCACGGGGTCACCACTTTAGCGTTTAATATTAAAGGTTACTTTATTATATATTTACACTAATAATTTGTAATACACTATACACGCGCGTCCTCAGATCAATTGACTTTTGTCACACGCCATTTCTTGTCAGGGTTGACTTTCGATTTGTTATCGGTCGCTGCAAGCTGCTGTTTGTGTCGTTCCCGAAAGGTGTCGGCGAAGTCGCCATATTACTCCCCCACCAGTACCATCGACACGAATCTGGGAAGTGTACGCGAAGTATTTCTTTGTACATTTTATGAGTGCTTGCATGACATTGCTCCGAAGTTATACTTTGATCGTCTTTAACATCGTCGCCATTTCGTGGCTTGAGGCGATCGATCGATATAACCAATTCTTTGTCGTTGATCCGTAGTACGTATACGCGGTCAGTTTGACGCTTGATGACATCGTGGGGACCGGAATACGGTGATTGAAGAGGTTGTTAGACGGCATCCGTGCGTAGGTAAACGTGAGAGCACTGTTGAATTCCTTTGAGTAGAAACATTTTCTCTCTTATGTTATGAGCTGTTGGCGTAGGTCGAATTATCTGCATATGCTGTCGTTCTATACCTTTGTCGAGATCCTCGAAAAACTCATTGGGTTTCTGCTACCGATGAGTCTAAGTCTTCTTTATAGCAGGTACGTAATCCCAGTAGTACTGTGGAAAGTAGTTGTGGCCATGGCGTGCCGCTGTTACATATCAGTGTTGCTTTGAACGATAGACCATTAAATCGCGGATGATAGCTGGTGGTGTGTATATACTTGCTACCGACAAGGTGAGTCAGTTCCTTGAAAATAGCAAATTCATTGTGAACCTAAATCCGTGGTTATGGTTTTTGGAGTCCCGAAGCGTGAGATCTAGTGAACGCAAACATTACCGTTTCAGCAGTAATGTTGCTGAGTGGAAAAGCGTCTGGCCACCGAGAAAATCGGTCTATAAAGGTTAGACAATAACGAAGGTTTTCATGAGACGACATCACTACGATATCTAGGTGGACGTGGTCGAATCTGCCGCTTGGTACTTGGATCTTCTCTGGTTGGAGATTATTATGTTAATGGATTTTCTAACGCTGACAAGGAAGGCAGTTCCTACACCAACTGATAACGTCTTTGTTCATCGAAGGCCACACAAACTTCTGCTGACCTGCTTCAAGGTTGCTCGACCACTTGGATGCGATAGGTTGTGGACCAGGTGGAACACCTTGTTGCGTAAGTTGTTTCGTACATATGGGCGTACATGTCCAGTTGACAAGTCACAGTAGAGCCCAGTTTTGTCGTCGTACTGAACTCTGCGCAGTTTAAGCGATGTTTTCCCCAGTACGAGATCTTGTAGCTCCGGATCCGTGCTTTGTTTTTCTTCGATTTGAGACAGTCCTACCGCTGTCGGCATGTTAATTGAGCATAGTCTGAAAAAGGCGTCTGCAGCCATGTTGTCAGATCCATTCACATGCATGATCGTTGTACAAAATTGAGAAATATATCACAAATGTCGGAGTTGGCAAGAAGATGCTTTTTCTGGGCGTTGTTAAAAAACGTAGACCAGCGGTTATGTTCCGTTTTTATGATGAACATTCGTCCATCAATTAGATGTTTGAAGTATTTTATAGCATCGAATATTGCGAGTAGTTCTTTATCATAGGTGCTATAGTTTTTTTCAGCGTTGCATTTTTGGAAAAAAAAACCCCAGCGGTTGCCAAATACCACTCGCTCGTTGCTCCAAAACTGCTCCGAGAGCCAGATCTAAATGCGTCACAGACTGATTTAAGTTCTGCGTTTGACGATGGAAAGCAAAGGAGGGTGGCGTCAGCCACACTACTTCTGAGATCTTCAAACGCTTTGATGAGTTCGGGTGTCCATGCAATTTTGCGTTGGTCGTTCTTCTTGACATCTCTCATATCTAATTCAGATTTTGTATCAAATGATACACAATTGGTACTTACGCAAACAAAAGACAAGAGATAGACGTAAACCAAACTCAAATATCAAAAAGGTAAGAAAATGCGTGGAAAATAGTCAAGCAATCACATCAATGGTTGCTGTATGATGCCTTCTGTGGATGTGAATTTTCGAAGTCTTCGTGGTTTTTTTCTGTACAACAAAATCAAAAAAATTTTTACAAATACCATCTTAAATATTCAATTCAATGTACATCTTTAGAGTATAATTTGTAACGCAACTTTACTGCTAAAAAGAATTACAGCTATGTGCAATATTAAATGATTATAAGGAAAATAGGAAAAAACCCTACATTGCTTAAATATTCAAATATCCAATAATTTTCAATTCATGTAATAAAATTCTTTTGATTTAATTTTGAGCTATTTTAGCACGACTCTACTTAATATAATCTACTTTTTTGATCCAGTGTATACAGTAATGTATTACGCACTTACTTGTTGCAATTGTAATTTATAGTTTTGTAGTTCTTCCGCCATTATATCCACATAAAATCCCCATTCGACACACTTTCCCAACGTCTTGATTTAAACTAACATTTATGTTCTTCATTGTCCAAATTTTTGCTGCTGTCTATACAAACAATTCTTATTTAAAGGTAATCCTACACGTAGGCTTTTCTACGTAATTTTTATTAATCTCTCTTACTGAAGGGACTTACACGGTCGAATTGCTGTATCAAACATTATCGTAGTGTTAAGCTAGGGCGCCACGGTGCATCATTGAAGTATCAAGCAGTTGTGTACGTGTCTGCTTGAAGCGGCCTTACTGCAGCTGTATCGTTGATTTCATGGTAAACTTTGAAGTGAGCAGACATGAACGAAAATGACAACATTAACGGACGAAGCATTAGTTGCTAATCTGGCTGTGTATTTACAAAAGAAATTGAAAAAATAAAACACTGAAAAAGGTAATGTGGATGAAAAAGTGACAAAAAAATTTACGCATCGAAATTTATATACATATGTATTTTTTTTTGAAATTTATTTATTGAAAATGTATTTAAATTTATTTATAAATTTGTTAAATGTAACATTTAAATAATAAATGAAATAAAAATTATTGAACTGAAATAATATAATGACCATTCAAAACAATTTTCCACCCCATCACTTTTTTCCGAACCTAACAGTCGCTTCAATTCGCGTCTATAACTTGTCCGCAGCACATTCATTTTTTACTAGACGACGGCATTTCGATGGAAATTTTGTCACCCACGCGCTCAAGTCTGCACTTTGCAAACATTTCAGAAAAATTAGCAGTTTTCTATATTCCTCTCTTTCATATGTACTTTACTTGTGCAGGCGTAAATGAGATAGCGATATAAAAAGCAGCTGGGTCATTGGTCCAGAACAAGTCAAAGTAGAATGTTTGGAATGGGAAATATCTAATCGATTGAGATATTGCTTCAAGCAACGTACATGACACGCACACGTTCATATTTGACTAACACTATCAAGTGCTTGAACTGCAATAAGGGACCGTGTCATTTAATATAAGTATAATTGTACATTTAATAAATTTACAAACAAACTAGCACGGACCCGGAGCGTTGCTGCCTTCGCTTGCTCTGTTTCGTCTTTGTTCAAGTCGAGATTCGAGTTGTTTTTCTGTTTCAATTCTTCTATTTCTACTTTTTCGCGTTGCTTCGGCTGTTTTTCTTCCAATTATGATGCTTTTTTGGGTGACATTATTTTGCAGTTTTTTATATTTATTTAATCAAATAATACGCCTTCTATTTAATAGATTTGATAGTCACGTCTTCTTCGTTACGAGTTCAAATTTTTAGTGGTTTTATCTACATATTTTCGCTTTTTTGATTTTTTTCATTCGAATAGCTAAAGTGCAAAAAATTCCCAGGCGAAGATCTCTTGGATAACAAGTCGCTCAAACTTCTTCCCACGAGAGCTGTATTGTTTATAGTTAGGATATTCAACATCATCTTAAGGTTGGGACACTTCCCAAAGATCTGGAAATCAGCTTTAATTATTATGATTCCAAAGCCAAAGAAACAACCCACTGAAGTTGATTCATACAGGCCAATCAGTCTTCTTCCCGTTTTAAGAAAAATGATGGAAAGGATGATTTTGAATCGGGTTCTTCAACTCGAAAGCGTAAAAGAAAAAACCCCAAAGTGGTAGTTTGGTTTTAGGAAAAATCACGGCACCCCGGAGCAGCGGCACCGTGTGGCTAACTTCGCTGTTCCAACTTGTCAGGAGCTTTTTAACGCACAGAAGCTTTCGTGTTCTAATCGATGGTGAGAAATCGACAAGAAGACCAATCTGCGCTGGTGTACGTCAAGGCAGCGTATTAGGCCCTACGCTGCATACGATTTATACAGCAGACATGCCTAAAACAAGTGTAGTCACACGAGTGGATGAGGAAAACGCACTCATTGCAACTTACGCGGACGACACAGTGCAGTGCTAACCAGAAGTCCAAGTATAAAAGTTGCCACTGAGTCTTTGCAGCAATACATGTGTTGCTTTGAGAAGTGGGCAAATGTGCCTGTGTAACGTATGCCACACGGCCATTGTGTTGCCCTGGCATATCGTTGCTAGGCTCTATTCTGAAGCACAAGCCTGCGCATAAATACCTTGGAGTCTTACTGGACAGGAGATTTACATTACAAAGATACGTAACAATGATTCAGCGGTCCGTGCTGGCAAAAGCTGGAAAAATGTTTGCTGTTGTCCCCCAAGAGCAAGCTGTCCTTGGATAACAAGATAACAATATACAAGACAATTTTAAGCCCCAAGTGGAAGTACGCGCTGCAAGTATACGGCATAGCTGCTAAGTCGCATATGAATAAAATCAGAATTGTTCAAGCTAAAACGCTTAGAAAAATTTGCAATGCTCCCTGGTACATGCGTACAAGGTATATCGAAAAGGATCTTAGGGTTCCCAAAGTCGGCGATAATATCGAGGCACAAGCGGAGAAATATCTAGAGCGCCTTGGTTCTCACCCAAATGCACTCGCGAGACGGCTAACTTCGAGAGCCAGAAAAAGAAGACTCAAAAGGTCTCACCCATAGGATCTTCCTACGAGGGTCCTTTCATAAGTTTCTTTTGTCAAATTTAGTAAATTTTTTATATAAATAAGTAATTGTAAATATGTAAATAGGTATTATTCTTCATAAGTTGTTTGTAAGTCATCGGTTTACAATATTTTTTCCTTTTCTTTTATATACAATAAGGTTAGGCTGCCACTGACGGTAGTAGAAAACTAGTTAATAATCATTTTAAATAAAAAAAAAAGAATATTTGAACATTTCGACTTTGTACAGTTTGACCAGCATTGTCGGCAAACTGAATTCTCAGGTGCTGCTTTGGTTTTGTGTTTTATTTGTATCTGTACAGTTTGAAAAGCATCTGAAAATTGAGTTGGTTTTAATATTTATCGAATTCAATGATTTTTTGCACCCAGATTTGCGGTTACCTTCTTCAGGTTATTATAGAGATTCCCTGAAATTTTCAAAAAAATCCGTCCAGCGTTTATAACGGATAAACTAACATACAAACATACATCGAATTTTATATATATAGATTTCACTAAATTTTCAATAAATAATAAATAAATAATAAAATAATTTTTGATTTGTAAATTGATTATTTTGTGCCAGTCCTTCATCTATATTCTTTTCTTTTTCAGTGTCATTTTTTAATTTTTTTTAACACAGCATAATGACAATTAAATGTTCGTCCGTAATTGACATTGTTTTCTGCATATTTAAAGAGCTAACAAGATATTAACGTTTGTCCAGCGCCGCTGTATGTTGCGTAAAACACAAATACACAAATGTTTGATACAACAATTTGATCGTGTAATAGTCGCTATATGATTACAAATGAAGTTCTGCTTACAATCGTGCTTTCTCAATTTACGATAAACGATCCGTATTCTATAATCATTCGTAACTGGATTGACACTTTATGGTTAGAATTGATGAAAGCACACCCCTTATGATTAAAGAGTTAGGTGATATATTAACTTATGTTGTCCCGAACGACTCTGTCATCCAACAGTAATAAAAAATTAAGGATTAGACCTTCTTGTTGTACTGAAACATTGGGCGCGTTCAGCAGAAGTCATTCCTGATAATTTTGTCTGACTTGCTAACCGATTACTGATTTGTCTCTGATGAACGCAGTGCTGGTAGATTTGTAAAATTACGGCGTTAAGAAATACGCGGTATAGAAATCCGTTGCATTTTAGAAGGGACTGGGCAAAAAAGAAAAATTAATTAAATAAATATTATTACATTTAACTTTCGAAGCAACTAATGACAACACTCAAATTATTTTCTTAAAAATTGTGCTTTTATTACTTTGTTTACACACGAACAACATCTGATCGAAATCTGATGACATGGTTAGCAAAAAACTTTCTGTGATGAATTTTTAGTCATCGCAATCACAACGAAATTGTGAATTAGGCATTCACAATGAGCGAAAAGCAGCAAACACTTCTGCTTCAAACACTTCATTGTTCACCTTCAATCATGACTTTTCCAGTCAACGTGTACTGCCAAAAATTGTTCAAGTAAGTCGTGTCGCCTTTTAACATTTTTATTTTACATATTTACAAAGCCGTTTACAGAGTTTATTTGGACATAAACCCTAAAAACCACGAATTAAAGAAGAAACACTACAAAGGAAGTCGGAGAATGACACTATTGGCATATTCCTCGTTAAGGCTGTTCCAGAAAGTGCTAAGAACAATCTTCGGAGCGCGACAAAGTATCTTAAACCACAATGGGGATGGCGCCCATACAGCGGTCTGGTAGAGCTACACGTCAAATGAAAAAAGGCTGGAATTCTTTGGAAGCCATCTCTAATCCATTCGACCCAGACAAGCTGGATACGCTTGAATTCAATTGCTTTAAACTCCTTGCATAATGATGTATGAAATTGCAAAATTATCTAAATACATTCGAGTTAACCTCGCGTGAAGAAGGTTCCGTGCGCTGAATATGCTAACGAATATATTTTCAACTTTATACTCTATTGAAATACTTTCTTAGGCCTGGACCGTCATCCTTCGTCAAAACGACAACACGCGATCTTATTTTCGAGTTTCATCATGTTTTTATGGTTTCTTTTGACCCCATTTTTTGCACAGCGTTAGCCGCTTGCAAGCTGTTGTGAACGTAGACGTGCAGCGGACCCCGCACATGGTAAGATGTTTTTTTGTTGGTGTTTTATTTGTAGCGTAGTCAAAATGACGACGGATGACGTTTATGTTACATTCAGGTTTCGGTCGTATTTTTTCTTATGCGGTTAATTGTTTAGTTTCCATAGTATGGCTACTCAAAAATCACTGCTAAAGAAATTGAGCATTTCCTCTCCCTGAGTGACATCAGTGGTAAATTGGAGAGTGATCTGAGTGAGATCAGATCGTAAATGCGGTACGTCCACATTGCGCTACGACAATAACTTAACTCTTTTACCATATAAACCAAAACCAAAGAAAATGGTTTATCTTCTGTCATCGTGCAACGAAGATGGCACTGTCAATCGTATTACAAATAAACCGACCATGGTGTAGTTTTACAATAGTACTAAAGGAGAAGATACTTTCGATCAAATGTGCAGTCTGATGAGCTGTTCAAGGAAGACGAATAGCTGGCCGTTGTGCCAATTTTTTGGAATTTTATACATCTCTTGTATAAACTCGTACATAATTTATTCACACAATATGTTTTAAGACTAGAAAAAGCCTCCAAAATGCGTTAATTGTATGATAAACCTTTTAAAAATCCATTTATTTGACAGGCTTGATATGCCATTAATCCCCACGAATGTTAGAAATGAAATACAAAATGAACTTCCAATTAAGAATTCCACAGATTCGGAAAATATAGTACCGACAAAGGGAGCTGGAAAAAGGAAAATTTGCGCAGTTTGTCCTTCTTCAAAACGAAGAATGATAAAGGTTATATGTGCAAAGTGCCATAATAGCCTGTGTGGAGAGCACAAAATATAAGTTTGTGCCTCTTGCATAATATGAGAGCAAAAATGTTTAAACTTCTGATCCTTATTAAGTTGATTGTATTAGTTTTAAGAAAAAAAGGCTTTCATGAAAAAGTGTGCCATATGTAATAATTTTTTTTTATAATATGTTATATTTGGAAATCCAAGCAAATTGAAAGAAGAATGTGAAATACCTAATTTTAAGTTAATATAGTATTAATTAATTTCTTTTAATTTACATTAAAACCATTTTAACCCTATAAATTATGTAACATATTATTGTGATATCGTAGATCATCAAGCTGCATCGCTTGGTAAATTATTTATAAAAAAGATTTCTACGGGTTTTATTCCTTAACTGGGTTTAAAAGGTTGTCTTCAAAACTCATTTCGCTATGGTCTCTCTTCAAATATCTCATTATTTCACCCGAAGTAAAATAAAAGCGTTCAACTTGTCCATTACTAGCAATTCTGAGGACTTTGATTTAAAAATTTTTACCTGCTCATATTTATAGTTAAGGAAGGCTGTAGGTAATGTAGATATTTAGATATACTATTTGATCTGGCTATTTAGAGGAGGAACCGATAACCACGTTAGTTTGTCCAAATATGTTTACAACAAATTAAATAAGTTGTTTTTTTTTCAATACAGTTTCACTTCAATGACCACACACTGATCTTATATGGGGTAGGCCCCAGAGGCATCAAAATTCACGCCGTTACATAGACTGGGCTCAACTGGGCTCAACTGGTCTTAATTGCTAATTTCTTTGGTGATCATGCGATACCAAAGCTAATGCCTACGTACTAAATATTTGGCTACAGATAAAAATATCATCAGCCACTAACATAATCAGCATTCAAGATTAAACTAAGGCTAATATTCAATTTAGAATTCAATACCTACAATAACATAGACTATTCAAACAAGGAGAAAAAATGCAGGTTACCAGTATAGAAAATAAGTTATCCATTAATTCAACGATGCCATCAATTTAGTATTTATAAAATAAGAAGAGGTGGGAGGAGCAGCACACGCAAAGTGGGTATTAAAAGATTTGCATAAGACATAGAATGGATCATGTTGCAAATAAGAAGCCCTACAAAAGGGAAGAGTAATAGGAAAATAGTTTCTAGTTGCACGTGCTGGTACACTAAAGTTAATCATTCTAAGTAAGAAAGGTGAGTTAATACTACCATAAATGAGGTTATACATAAAAGTTACACCAATGACCGTTCTACGACTACACAAGGTAGGGAGGATGATCAATTTGAGACGACACCGATTAGATGGTATGCAAGCATTAGGATCGCAGTGCAAGTTTTTAAGAGCAAAAGGTAGAAATTGCTTTTTCACCGACTCAATACGATCGATATACATCTGATATTGAGGATTCCAGATACGCATACTCCAGAATAGGTCTAACCAGTGAAGTGTATACACTTTGGTAGTATACGGATCATCAAATTCCTTAGACCAGCGTTTAATAT
This sequence comes from Cacoxenus indagator, assembly GCA_035041755.1. Lineage (NCBI taxonomy): Eukaryota > Metazoa > Arthropoda > Insecta > Diptera > Drosophilidae > Cacoxenus > Cacoxenus indagator. Next base: position 136,797 of record JAWNKX010000213.1, read on the forward strand.
AGCCAAGGACACCTCTAGCTTTAGAGACCGAAGTGGAAATGTGGTTACCGAAATGCAACTTCGAGTCCATCAAAATGCCAAGGTCGTTAAACTGAGAAACACGTTCTAAACTATTTGAGTTAATGTAGTAAGAATTTGAAATAAGGGCTCCGCGAAAAAAGGACATAAGTTTGCATATATTGATGTTGAGGATTAAATAGTTATTGGAACACCAACGAGATAAAGAGTCTATGTCACTCTGAAGGAAATTCCTGTGAGAGGGGCTATTAAGGCTGAATCATAGTTTTACATCATCTGCATACATTAAAATATGAGAGTATTCGATGACGATAGGTAGATCATTAATAAAGATGTTGAAAAGCAAAGGCCACAAATGACTGCCTTGAGGAACACCTGAGGTTATCTTTAAAGACTTAGATACTGAGGACTTAAAAAGTACCCTTTGAGTGTGATGATCAAGTTAAGATGCCAGTCATTGGACCAATGGAGAAGCACTTGTGCTTGTGCTTAACAGACGTGTTTGTTTTACAACTGCTCCGCAGTTTGACTGGCATTTGGCAATTGATTTGTCTATTTGTCGTTTTTGATCTTTACTTTTATTTATATTCTTTTCGGTGTTTTGTTTTAAGTGACTTTATATGTGGAGTATGGCTAATTTCACCCGTATACATTTTGTGCTTAACATTGTTTAATTATTTTGACAAGTACAACCAAAGAGTATTCATTCATATTGAGGTTACATTTCTCTCAAAGCTTTTTGAGCTTTTTTCAAATAAGTAGAAGCTATGCGAATATATTACTTTCTGCTATTAACATCGAAGTAGCAGCGCAGGCCGCTAACTACTGAACTGAAGTAACTAGGCAAACAGAAATATTAGAAGGTGGGTGCCTGTTGTGAAATCGAAGCAAGCAATGTTTCCCCTTCTTGTAGTGTCTTCCACCATTTTGTGTTCTTAGCGCGAATTAGCATGAAATGGAATTTCTTTATATCACCTTTGTTTTGGTTTTGGTTATTTGGTTTTAATTGCCGTCACCCGTTTTTATTTTGATTGTATTGATATCGTTGTGGGAATGATATGATAACGAAAAAGGAACATGTATAGGTTTGAACCGATTTTTTTTTGAATGAGGACCATGATTTTTGTTATTGCAATTCCCACCACCTACTTGTATTGGTTTTGGTGGGACTTTTATGAATGAATAAATAATAAATAATTAAAATAATAACGAATAAATTATTCGTTCGGGCTGTTAGACATTTTTTTTTTATTTCCCAAAGGAAGAGTAGATTGTCTATTATAGAAAAATAAATCGACTATTGTACAGATTAATATTTAGGACAAGTGGGTGAATTTCAATTTTACAATCAGTTTGTAAAGTCGTGTTGTGACTGGAGTTTAACAATACATGTATTTTAACAATAAATAAACAATTAAAGATAACACCAATTAACAATGAGTAAGTAATGTAATGAAGTAATGTGTTATGTGAGGTCCACTGGTCTCACCCTTTTCAATCTATGTTGCCGAGTTAGTTCTTCTAATGGTAATGTATTCACACCATAGTTCGAATGCTGGGAAAGTTTGGTTTGGTATTTTGTGCTTAAATTGATTATTTCCTCATCTACTGTCGCAATTCTTAGGTCTCGATGAAGGTCCGTGTTGGTGATATACCATTGGGCTTTGGGTTTGATTGTTGGCCACTGGATTAACTTTATATTTGATTTTTTGGCAACTCCCCATATTTCGGCTCCATATGTCTAAATTGGTTTAATAATTGTCTTATAGATTAGGAGCTTGTTTTCAAGTGAAATGTTTGTATTTGGTTTGAGCAGCCAGTGCAGTTGTCTTACTTTCATTTTGATTTGGTCACGCTTTTTTTGTATATGGTGTTTCCAGTTTAGTTTACTGTCAATATATAGTATATATATACACTTGTCTTCTTTTTGAATTGTTACGTCGTCTCCGTCAATATTTATATGGATTGGTGTGAATGTAGTCTTAGTAGTGTATATAACTTGTACTGTTTTGTTTTTGTTTATTTTAATATGCCATTTTCTAAGCCAGTCAAGTGTTTTATTAAAGTCTACTTGCAACATGGATGTTGCAGTATTTATGTTTTTATGTGCACTTAGGAATATTGTGTCATCGGCGAAAGTTGCAATCATCGACGAATTGTGAGTGGGATATGGTATGTCTGCTGTGTATAGGGTATATAATAAGGGTCCTAGCACACTTCCCTGTGGAACTCCTGAATTTATTTCTCTAATGGTTGGGTATTCGTCTGAGTATTTAACTAAGAAGTATCTACCTGTGATATATGATGTTAATAGATGTGCTATGTTTTGAGGGAATATATTTTTAAGTTTCCATTTGAGTCCTTTATGCCAAACCTTGTCAAAAGCTTTTTCCACGTCCAAGAAGAGTCCAATACAAAATTTATTATCCTCAATGTCATTTAGAATTTTGTGCGTAACTCTGTGCACTTGTTGTATCGTTGAGTGACTTCTTCGGAAGCCAAATTGGTGATTTGGAATGATGTGCCTGCGTTCTAGTAGTGGCAATAGTCTACTTCTTAATATCTTTCCGGAGATTTTTGAGATTACAGGGAGTAGACTGATTGGTCTATAAGACTCTGCTTTTGATGCGTCTTTGCCTGGTTTCGGGATCGCAATAATCTCAACTCCTTTCCAGACTCTCGGAAAATAGTTTAGTCTGAACATAGCGTTAAAGATGTTTCTTAGATATTCTATAGCTTTTACAGGTAGTTCTCTCAGGAGTTTCCCATTTATTTTGTCATATCCAGGGGACTTTTTTTCCTTTATGTCATTATTAATGCATTTTCTTATTTCTCCTATGTGTTCAGCTGTGGATCATCTGAGTTGGTGGCGACTTCTGTAAAAACCCTTACGAAATAGTCCTCTAATACTTTAGCTTTGTCCAAGTTCGTCTTTGCCCATAACCCGTTTTCCAGTTTTAGAGGAGCCTGATAATTACTTTTATTTGTCCATCCTTTAGTAGCTTTCCATAAAGAGTAGTCCGTTTGACTCGTGGGTGTTAAGCTCTTGAGATATGATGTTAATTGTTTGTTTTTTAATACCTGAATCATTTTTTTAACCTCTTTAGTTGACTTGTAGTACTGTCTTTTTGTGTCAGGAGATCTTGTGGTTGACCAGGTTTTCCGTAGTTTACATTTTTTATTTAATAGTCGTCGTAGTTGAGGTTGTGTGTAGAATGTCCAATTTTGTTGCTTCTTTTTTGGTGTCGATTGTATGACAGCTTTCATAAGGGTGTCATTCAGGAATACTATCGCTGACTCTGAGGGTTGTCGATCATTAAATTAATGTCAATGTATTCCTTATAAGAATAGCAGTCAGTTCTGTTGTTGTACAGAAGTCTCTTTGCATGTGTAGGCGTGACGTGCAAGTCATTTATTAATTCTACAGGGTTGTGGTCTGACGAGAGTTCGAATCGTGATAAGATTTTACATTTCCGAATGTCCAGGTTCTTTGTTATGAAAAAATCTATCAAGTCAGGTGTTTTATTAATGTCTGTTGCCCAATATGTTGGTTCGCCTGTACTCAAGTGTTTAGAGTTTGTGAACTGCATAGCGCTGAGGAGATTTTTGCCTTTTTTGTTCGTTAGCCTCGATCCCCACATAGTGTGTTTCGCGTTGTAATCACCGGCTGCAATGAAGCGTTGTCCAAGAGAGTTGAGGAAATTATTATATTCTGTGTCTGTAATATTATGCTTTGGTGGGCTATATACAACAGATATTGTGAGTGGTCCTACGAGATGACTAATTTGAATGTTAGTCGCTTGTATGTAGTTATGCTGGTAAGGCTCAAAGCTCGTCGTGCTTTATGCACTGCTTAATAATTATGGCTGTTCCACCGTGCGCTGTGCCATCGGGGTGGTTTGTGATATACACTTTGTACCCTCTAACTTGTATGAAGTGTTTGTTTGTGCAATGTGTCTCCGAGATTACGGCTATGTCAATGCTGTTGTCATGAAGAAGTATTTGTAGTTCATCAATATGGTTTTTCAGTCCGTTTGCATTCCAAGTTATGATCCTTAATTTAGTTTCCATTTTGTTTGTCCATTTTCGATATGAGAATTGTTATGACGCTTATCATATTTGTGACTTGTTGAAACAATTGTTTCATCAATTCTTTCATCTCAGTAATATCAGTTTTTATGTCAATGCGTCTACTTATGTATTCATTGGTTGGATTTGTGAGTTGTTCCCTTATATTCCCTTATCTTATTCTTTTCGCCATTATTGTTGTCATTCTTATCATTAGCTACTTGAACGTACGATAAACCGGTCTTAATTTTGTTTAAGTTTTGAATCTCGATTGGAGCTATTGCTACTATCTCAGCCGGAGCTTGGTGGCTATTTTCTCTAAGGGATGGAAATCTTTTAATTTTCAGTGCCTTGTATATCTCACAACCTTTGTAGTTTGCAGTGTGTGCAGCACCGCACAATGCACATTTTATTTGACCGTTGGCTTCAATTTTGCAGTCGATTATTTTGTGTTTACCGGCGCATTTGACGCAGATCGGGTCTCTGGTGCAGATATTTCTCGTGTGGCCTTATTTTTGACAATTTGAGCATTGCGATATTATGCGTTTATGGTGTGGGGGATCGAAAATGATTTTCGTGCAGAGCAGTGTGGTTATGTTATAAATATCTTTGTTGTTTTTATTGTTTTTCAATTCAATGAAGAATAATGGAAGCGGTTTGTTCATGACTATTTGTTGTGCATTATGGATGTTTATGACTTCATGCCCTAGGTCAAGAAGTTCATTTTTTATTTCGTTAATGTCAGTGGCGTGGTGCATATTCCTGAGCACTACTTTAAATCCACGATCTTCCTTAGGTTTGAATGTGTAGTATTTCGTTCTGTGCTCTTGCAGCATCTTAATAACTGTGGAGTAACTGGTAGAATCTTTTGTTTGTATTCGCACCTCATTATTCTGCAGCGTTTTTAAAATGTAATTATGTTTAATTACATTTGCTAGAGCATTGTTAGAACGCTAATTTGTTCGATGTCGTGAACATATATTGGTGGTGGCTTAACCGATTTGATATTTTTTTGTGCTGGCAAATTTGTTGCGAAAACACTTTCCGCACCACTGTTCGCTTGATTGTCATCGTCTTGAGAGAGGAGAGCGAACGTGTTGGTTGTGATTGGTGCGCTTAGCCAGTATTGTTGCAGTATTGTTTGCGTTCCGTTACATTGTTTATTTCTCTTGTTTTTGCTTGTGTTGTTTTGTTCAGCACTGTTATTTGGAGATTGTTTGCTCCTATTTCTCTTTAGGCTGGACTCTTGAGTGTTGGCGTTTTTTATGTTTTGTGTATCGTACTGCTTACTTGATGTTGTTGTTTTTGTACTTACTGTGGATATAGAGGGAACAGATGATACAGCTGATCGTGTTGCCATGGTGCTTGTTATAGTTGTTGTTGCTGTTGTTGTGAACACTCCAACAGAAGCCAGAGCGAGAGTGGTTATAGTAGTTGATGTATTTGTTGTTGGCGGAAAAGAGGAGAGCGGCGTCGTTGGTGAAGCACATTGTGCACTCCACGGCAGAGGCTGCATTTTACCTGTGGCCATAGAGCTTTTGATAGTTAGTTGTGCAGTAGAGCGAGAGGTTGCGTTTGTTTGTATTTATGATGCGTTTTCACTTTGTGGGTGTGAAATTGTTTGTATTGCGGGAGAGTATGAACGCTCTCTCACTAAATTAGCGGGAAGTGAAGCTTGGGTAGATTCTCTGTTGTTGTTGTTGATGATTAAGTTGTTTTTATTTGTTAAATTGTTAAATTACTTCTCCGGTACATCCCGCTCTCTTCTTTCTTTTGTTGTTGTTGTTGTATACTCATGGTGAATGGGTCGAAACTTTAAGCCGCTATCACTTCTTATAATTACAGTTGTCCGAAATATTCCCATGGGTCCTATACAGGCAGTGAATTCCATGCAAGGGTTGATACAAGACTTCATGGTCGCTTGCATTCCGAGCTAGAACAAACATTAAGCAGGAGTCCTCTCAACTGCACCGGTACCACCGACCTAACGGTGATGTGATTTGAACGTACTTAAAGACGCACCGAGTTTTAAGAGGACGGAGATAACTGCAGTATTAGCCCAACAGTCACTTCGCCAGGGGTTCAATCTGGGTACTAAATTGTTGGAATAGCCATCCGATGTGGAGCAGACGCTAACCAGGACGCCGCCCGGTTCGGGGACAGACGCGTCCTGGATTTCTCGCCCAGAGAGCCATTCAACCTGCTCACGCTATGCTGGACGTTGCCTTCTCACATTGGCAAGTTCAACCATCTGAACCTGTGAGGAAGGTGTCACTATTCAAAAAATTGGTTCATATGCGAATGACTCAAGGTGACAGTATGCAGCATTATATTTCGGATTTCAGGGGAATCATGAATCAATGAACAACTCAGCGAATTGGGTGTTACCTTGCAAGATGAATTGTTCTTCATTATGCTTCTTGCTAGTTTGCCTATGTGTTACGAAAATGTTGTCGTTGCATTGGAATCTCGCAACGATTTGCCACAGTTGAATTCCCTCAAAGTGAAACTTACCGAGGAGAGTGAACGCAGAAAAAATAATTACTTGTTAAATTCGGGAGAAACAGGAAAAGCATTTGTTGCTCGGCAAAACAACAACAAAATGCACAAAAATTCGGAAGATGTGGATCACAGCAAGAATAACGGCGCCTACAGAAGTAAAAGCAAAATGAGAAAAAACGGTAACTTCATATGTTTATAACATATGTGGTCGCAGGGGACATTACGCAGAGGATTGCCGAAATAAAAGAGTCGAAAAAGTTTTAAGCGCAAATAACGGATCGGAGGAGCAGAGCAAGAAGAGACAGCTAAATCTTTTTTTCGCAATCTTCAACGCAAATGAGAGAACAACGGTTGATAAAACCAATTGGTGTTTAGACAGTGGAGCAACGTCACATATGTGTGGAGTGCGTGAGCTTTTCGTACAGTTAGAACAGTACAATGCAAAATTTGATTGCTGGAAATGAATATATGGAAGCAATTGGATGTGGTGATGTTTTAATTAAATCAAAAATGTGCACTATTAAGCTGCTGTTTTTTATGTTTTATTTGTACCGCAGCCTCAATGCAACTTTATTTCAGTGAGCAAAGCGAGGAACAGTGGGTGTAAAGTTGTGTTTGAGAAAGGCATAGCTAATGTGTTCGATGAAAACGATCAACGATGAACGATGAGAACGAAAACTCTTATGAAGAATTATTTAAGTGGCACAAGAGATACGGACACTTCAATTTAAAATACCTAGTGGAGCCCAAAAGCAAAGAACTAGTGCATGATTTAAAGTTTAGCACAACGTGCTAACCAATTGATTGTAGCGTTTGTTAAAAAAGCAATTGCAGCGTAAAACCGTTTAACGCGTCCGAAACCAAAACATTAAAAAAGCTACAACTAATTCACAGTGACGTATGTGGTCCAATAAATGTAAAATCGTGGGGGGATCGCGGTATTTTATTACGATAATCGACGACAAAACGCGTTTTGTAAATGTTTATTTTATGAAGCAGAAAAATGAAGCTTTAAACATATTTAAAATTTACAAAAACATTCTGTGCACCGATAATGGCCCGGAATACATTAATAAGGAATTTAAATGGTATTGTTCGTCAATTATCCGTTCCCATACTCCCCAACAGAATGGAATGATGAGAGGTTTAACCGAACGATGGTGGAAATGGCTCGCTCTATGCTGACAAACGCAGATTTACCTGAAAAATTTTGAGCTGAAGCAGTACATACAGCAGCATATATCAGAAACCGGTCACCTACAAGTGCTTTAGTCAATATGACGCCCTACGAAGCCTGGAATGGAAACAAGCCTGTCGTAAGTCATTTCAGAATATTTGGCTGATTTGCTATCGCACTGGATAAGACTCAGCATAAGAAGTTCCGCGCAAAGGGGAGAGAACTCATAATGGTTGGCTACGATGATAGGTCGAAGTCTTATCGATTATTTGATAAAAGCAGCAACAATATCATCATTAGCCGAGATGTTTCCTTTGTGGAAAACACCACCGAGAGTATTAGTATTGAATTTAACAACGAGCCTAGTAAAAGCACTGATCCCCCGAAGCTGATGAAGCCGAATCTGTTAACCACAAAGAAGAACGAAATTTGGTAAACGACACGCCCGAAAATGATTACGACCAAATTTTAGATGACATAACAGATGAAAAGGCAATCGGGACTGAGGATGTCGAGTCAGATTCAGCTGAAGAGAGCAGCAATGAGGTTAAACCGAGACGAGGACCAGGTCGTCCATGAAATATTAAGGCAGGATTACGGGGTGGACCTAAAAACAATACAATACCGTGAATTTAATGTGGAGTACCGTCGTGAAGCCGCAAACGGGCGAAGAGGCATTGTCTGGCAAGCAAGCAGATGAGTGGAGGAAAGCAATACAAAATGAATTTAATGCTGTCATCCAAAATGATACGTGGGAGCTTGTGGACCCTCCTCGTTATCACAAGGCCATTGAAAATCGTTGGGTATTTACACTGAAAAAGAAGAGCAAAGGCGAAATCGAGCGGTATAAAACAAATCTAGTTGCCAAACGTTTGGTTTAAACTTTGAGGAGACGTTTTCACCAGTAGTAAGATACTCTACAATTCGGCTGGTATTGGTGTTGGCAGCAGAGATGGAGTTGTACGTGCATCAGCTGGACGTGTCAACAGCATACGTAAATGGTCAACTAATTGATGACGTTTATATGAAGCAATCGAAAATATTTGAAGTCACTGGCAACAAAGTTCTGAAGCTGAAGAAATCATTATACGGGCTAAAGCAGTCCAGTAGAATGTGGAACATGACACTGGACACGATGCTCAAAAAAATTGGTTTCACACCATGCAAAAG
>JAWNKX010000214.1:0-36507 GCA_035041755.1 Cacoxenus indagator
TAAAATCTAATATATAAGTAAATTTTTAAGCCAATCGTGTGTTGAACAACAATTTGCGGCGCTCCTACGCCAAAACTATTACTTTTACGAAAAAAAAGGTTATGACATAAATTGTAGGAAATTATCTCTAGCTTAATTTTTTACATAGATATTTTTATCGTAGAATAAACCGGAAAGGAGATATTGTCAAAAAATTGGTTTTGGCAGCCATTTTGAAAATATGCCGAAGCGGCAGAGTTACGAGGTGGCAAAGTTGAAAAAAAACTACCAAATGACTGGGCTAACTGAGATTATGTAGGGATCACTTATGAAGACTTTTGGCAGGCGAAGATGATACTGCCCCTGGAATGGATCCACTAACCCAAATCATTGACGACGATATCGACATATCGGCTCCAAGTCATGCCGTAGTCAAGGTCGCTATACGGCGACTTAATAGACATTAATACCCTGGGGCTGATGGCCTACCTGAGGAATTATTCAAGACCGGTGGCTATGAGCTGGTAAGGCGCATGCACCAGCTCATTTGCAAGATATGGCTTGTGGAGAGCATGACCGATTATTGAAATCTCAGTACTATCTGTCCTATCCTTAAAAAGGACGCACCAACTACCATGGTATTAGCCTTCTTCCAACCTCATACAAGATTTTTTCGAGCGTATTGTGTTGAAAAACTAAAACCTCATGCCGAAGCACTTATTGGACATTATCAGTGTGGTTTTCGGCCTCATAAACCCACCGTAGATCAGATATTCACACTGCGCCAAATCCTAGAAAAGAACTATGAAAACCAGATCGACACGGTACCACCTTCTTGTCGACTAAAAAGCAGCTTACGATAGCCCACGGCGAGTCTGTCTATATGCTGCCATGTCTGGACTTGGTATTTCTGCAAAGTTAATACGACTTTGCAGAATGACGTTGAGTATTACACGTAGCTCCGTCAAGGTAGGAAATGACCTCTCCGAAACCTTTGATATCAAGAACGGCCTCAAACACGGTGAATCGCTGTCTTGTATGCTCTTCAATATCCTCATGGAAAGAATTATAAGAAAAGCTGGTGTACATCGGACCGGCATCATTTTGTCAAATAGATATGCTGCTGGGATATGCCGATGACATGGACATTATTGGACGCACCAAACGTGAAGTAATTGTCGCTTTTGGAGCTATTAAAAGAGAATCGGTTAAAATGGGTCTTGCGGTATATGTGGGCAAGTCTATGTTTATGGTGTGCTCTAGCAGAGAATCACGGCGTCTTGATACTCAGGTGAATGCAGGTAACTAAAGTTTCGAGTCTGTAATGGAATTTATACCTAGGTACCGCGCTGACGAACACCAACGTCAGCTTAAAAATCAAACGAAGTTTTACCCTTGCAGACAGTGGCTACTTCGGGCTCAGTAGGCAGCTCAATAGTAGAGCCTCCCGATAGACAAAAACTATATGCTTTAATATGGTGCGAAGCCTTGGACAGTAACATATTCCGATGTAGCCGCTCTTGGAGTGTTCGAAAGAAAAGTTCTTCGGTAGATCTTCGGTCCATTTTTGCTGCTTTTCGCTCATTGTTAATGCCTAATTCACAATTTCGTTGAAAATTTAGTGATTGCGATGACTAAAAATGTGTCGAGTGTTGTTATTAGTTGCTTCGAAAGTGAAATGTAATAATATTTATTTATTTAATTTTGCCTTTTTTGGCCAGTACTTTCTAAAATGCGTCGGACTTCTATGCAGCGCATTTTCTAACGCCGTAATTTTACAATTCTAGCAGCACTGCGTTCAGCAGAGACAAATCAATAATCGGTTAGGAAGTGAGAGAAAAAAGTCAACGATGACTTCTGCTGAACGCGCACATTGATGTGGTCAGACGAATGAATGCTCAGCGACTTCGTTGGCTGGGTTGTTATGGCCAACTAAGAAGAAGAAGATTTTGACCGGCGATGAAAGTGGATGTACTATAATAATCCCAAGAGCAAAAAGCCGTGGTTTAACTCATGAGAGCCATCCACATCGACACCGAAGCCGAATATTTATGGTTAAAAGGGCTTGCGGTGCATATAGTGGGATCAGCAAGGAGTAGTGCATTACGAACTTCAAAAACCCAATGAATCGTGAATCCATTTGACATTCGCAAACAAAAAAGAGTTACAAACCAATCCGAACTAATACATAAGTGCACAAAGTATTCATTTCCACTATTTCACTACATTGCCGATATCCAACACTATCCATTCCCTAGCCAATTATAAGATTTCATTTGAAAAATAATAGCGCAGAGAAAAAACCAGTTGCGCAACTGAATTCTAATCATGACTGGTCAAAAAATTAGTTCCTGCACTCTGTACCGGTTCGACTCAACTTCTGATTTGTTGACAATTACATTGAAATCGAAATATTAATTATTACTTTATTTAATAATTATTTGTTTGTTTTTAATTTCGTTTTCAGCCCTCCCGTTGATAAATTCAGACTGCAAAATATGTCTTTTGGTTGCTGTTTGGAATGTAAAACCATTGTTTATGTGCCTACGATTTTATTAACACTATTTTTAATATAAATTGTAGAATTTAATATGCTGTAATTGATATTGTTGTGTTTACCGTTCAAGTCCAGCATTTTGAGCTGGGTACACTTTCAACTACTGAAGTTGCTGAGATTGGATGTGTATGTACGTACGTAAATATGTATGTATAGGTATTTGATTAAAAGTCGTTAAAAGTTGTGTGTTTTGTCATTTAGTTTCTACAATGTTAAATGTAATGCATTTTTTTACAAATGTTTATTTCCAAAGCACGTGTTGAACTTTGTGGGGCAGACAAACGTTCGATGTACAGTTGACTCATAACCAGAAAAAATATTCTTATATCTCATTATTGTATTGTATCTCATATTGATTTTAAGATTTAATGAATGTCGGGTTCAGATCGATAGTTTTCTGTTTATTTAACATACATCCCTCTTAGATACCTATTCTAAGTGTATTTGGCGGGCGCTCATGCTAGATGGACATTCCTGTTAGCCAGATAATCCTGTTAAGAAGACACATTTTTTAGGTGGGTATCCATTTCAAACAGACAAGCTTATTGAACGCACTCATTTAAGATGGATAGCCCTATTGGGCTGATACCCCTGTTAAGCAGACACCAGGTTACATCCGCATCTTTCTCTATTTTTTTATAAATATAACTTCATTGTAAAAAGGCGCCGTTAAAATGGAGGCCCCGGCCTACGCCACTTGTTATGACGTGTGTTGAAGCCGATTATTATTAATTGAGTAGAGGTTTGTTTAGCAATGTGAGAAAAGATAGTTGAAAATAGATTGGGAAGAGTACTTGTGTAGGCCTTTGCTTGGGATGTGCTCTTTCCTCTTTTCTGTTACTCTATACTTCGATCTATTGCTTATCTATTATTATGTTAAACGAAAACCAGAATTATTATCGGCCAGAGTTCAATCAATGTGGACAAAAATTACATAAACAATCTCAAATTAATATAAGAAATTATTTGACTTTTTGCCTCACTGAATTTTTGTAATATTATGTCATAGTTAACACCATCCACTATTTCCGCTTCAATTGACAGGACTGATAACGCAGACAGTCCGTCTTGGCTCATCGTTTTAATCTCAAGTACGTTTTAATCAATTTTAACTTTGAAAAGCTTCTCTCAGCAGAAGCTGTACTGACTGGGACTGTGAGCATTGTTCTGATTCTAATGTCAACATTTGGATACACTTCTTCCGAATTATTTTATAAAATGTACAGAATAAGTTGTTTTGCATCATTCATAGATTTTATTGAATTTGATTTTAAAAGTTGGAGTTCGTTATACATTTCATAAGGTTCTATGTGGTTGGTTTCACAAGCTATTTACAAACTAATAGCTCGGACTATTGTACCTAAATCACTACAATGCTTGTGAAGGTCTTGTTTTGGTGTAGATTTCAAATAATTGATATCATAATATTCACTGAGCGCTTTGAATCGACATTCGGTGTGAACTATGATAGCATCTATCATTGTGTTAAAAAAGTTAACTTTATACTGCCATTCTACACATTGTATGGGTTCATCAATCTATACTAATATTATAAAAAGGAAGTGTTTGTGTCAGGTATAACTAACTGTTCTAAATGATGTCGTTAGGCGCTAATGACATCCGGAAAGGAAATTTTATTTAATAATTTAATTTTACATTTGAGGTAGAAGGCAGGTATACCATTTGATTGGTAGTCATGGACCCTGTGGGAATCAAAATTTAGCTTCACCATGTATGAAAAACGAAAAAATGGAGGTCACCATGCTATCTTGATTTTTGGAGGAACAACTGTTGTTATAGATAATAGGTAAATTGTCCCATATTCTCCCATATTCTATTGTGTCGAACATTTAACGAGCACATTAACATGGAATACTGGCACTAGCCAATTAAATGTATATGCATATATATTAATAAAGGGTCGGGCCAAGCTGCTTTCAGCGTTCGAAATTCCCATGATGAGGTCGAAAACTATTTAAAGGGTCGGCATATAAGTGCATCAGAACCGATCCCCGACCGTTATCCTATTACTGTACACTTCGAAAACTGTCAAAGAGTGTACTTCACAATAGAAACGGCTCAACAAGTTGCGCAAAACCTCGGTAAAACTACACTTTTAGGTTTCTTTGAGCTCTGTAACATAGACGAATTTGCAAAGTGATTTGGAATTACCGTCTGCTATTCGCTCACAAAATGATATAATAGATACCACGCTGGTGCGTCATTACAATGTCAGTGATTTGAATGATTTTGTCAACGAAAATTCGCCAAAATTAGTCTCAGATCAATTGCAAGCGTTTAACACATTAATTAATAGTGTAATGAATAAAGGCAATATATGTTGGATGCCCCAGAAAGCACAGGAATGACATCCTTGTTTAATATATTAGTGGCAAAGGTAAGGCGGTCTGGAAAACTAACTGTGGCAGTCGCTTCTTCAGGAATTGCTGCTACTTTATTAAGTTTTAATAATAATACCTGTATCTCTGGAGCGACAATCCCTACATTCTAAATGAAAAAACAACAATTGCAAATTATTACATGACGCGTCACTGATAATGTGGAATAAATGCACTATGGTCCCAGAGTCCATGTTGAAGCCGTGGATCGGACTTTGAAGGACTGAAGGATTATGGGAGGAGTCATATATATGGAGGAGTTTTGTGTTTGCTAGTGAGTTTTGGCAGACACTCCCTGTAGTTACAAACGGGACGCGTGCAGATATCGTCAAAGCATGTCCTAAATCATCTCCCTTGTGGGGTTCTATTCAACACCTTAATTTGCGAACGGATATGAAAGGCTATTTTGGTGGAGACACGCACGAAGGTTTCCCACAACAATTGGGAGAGAAGGAGTTTTCCCTTCTCCAAATTTGTGAGCTGATTCTGCTGAAATCACCTTAGATGAGCCACTAGGTCTTATAGTCCGTAGTCTGCAGCATCTTGTAGAAGCAGTATATCCGGGCCTTGAGAATTTACTTAAAAGAGACTTTCAATGGTCGTTATCCAGGGCAATAGTATCGCCTAGGCTATAAAATCAACAATCTCATTATAAAAAGAGTCCCCGGCCAAGCCAAAACCTATAAGTTGATTAACACTGTCACCAATATTGACGATGTAGTTCACTTTTCTCAATAATTTCCTTAACCCTTCTGGCTTGCCCGAGCACGACGCTACTTCTATCATGCTTTTAAGGAATATAAGCTCTCCTCACATGTATAATGGCACATAGTTACTCATTAAAGACCTGAAAGACAATTGGTTGTGGTGATCATCATCACTGGTCTGCACTCAGTCAGCTGGCAAATATCAAGAGGATTCCATAGATTCTCACGGATTTGCCAATATCTTTCAAACGGCTGCAATGTTCCACGAAATAATCGTTTGCGATTACTATTAATAAATCCCATGATAAGACCTTCTCTTTGATTGGAATCGAACGAAAGAGTGTTTTTCCCACGGCCAACTATAAATTGGTTTATCACGACTTGGAAATCCCGAGAAACTAATACTACCTATATATACATATGGCGGAGTGTAAAGAAACACACACACGTGGTGTCCGTTATTTCACGATTCTTGGTAATGCCTCATCTTTGTCGTTCTCTTGTGGTCCTCTACTTTGCTGTGGTGACATTTGTGGTAACATTCTTGGTGGCATTTGTGTTGGAGTGAGGTAGCTGGTTGTGTGGTGGTATGGTGTTAGAAAGTCAGATTGAGACGACAGTATGACTGCCGTCGAGTGTGGTTCGTTGTGTCAAGGGTATAGAGAGTTGAGTTGAGTTGAATACGGTGACCCGTGGAAGACACACAAAACTCGCTGCGCATATAACAAAAGTATTAAAAATGAATCGGCCAGCTCAAGAATGTTCCCCAATATCAAAAGTGGGATGTGACCCCCCCACCGGCGAACTTAGATGGACGATTGTGTGCTGTAATGGAGTCGCAAAATAAGAATTTGACTGAAATCATAAACGTCAGTCATCATCAAATAATAAAAAGCTGTGTAAATCGGTTGTGTTACCTAAATTCAATCCAGACGTCGCTGGAGCACTACAGTGGGCATGATTTTAAGTAAAAATATATTAAAAGGGAGCGCACTCATTAAGATTCTCAGTGCGTCGCTGGAGGGAAGCGCATCGCAATGGTTGACTCAGATATGCTATCCAAATATAACTTGCTAGTGTGGAAACACCAGCAGCAATGTTCCTAAGTATGTTGGCATGTCGTCCAACTGACGGCAAATGCCTTTCAGTGTATGCGAATCGAATGGTAACGGCGCTCACCAGGAAATGTCATGAAATGGACACAGAAGAAATTGCAGTGTCAGTGGCACTTGCGCATCTAGCCAATTGTGATGGTAGATTGCAACATTTGACCTTCACATTAAGGTTGAGGACCAGGGCTGAATTGCAGCCTGAATTAATGGCATTCACGTTTAATAAAAGGAAAAGAACATTTACCGAAACGTTTATCTCGGATCAAATAGCCAGGCTCCGTGGAGCGAATTATTTTACGTGTTTGGATATGGCCAGCGGTTACTACCAAATCCTTATCCATCCAGATTCAATTGAATGTACTGCGTTTGTAACGCCGGATGGCCAATATGAATATGTGTCTATGCCGTTTGGGCTCAAGAATGTCCCTTTAATTTTTCACCGCGTTGTAATGAAGGCTCTTGGTGATTTTGTTAATATTTTCGTAGTCGTTTACATGGACGGCATTATGATAGTCGCCTCAACAAAGAGTGGAGCGTTTGAAAGACTACAGATTGTCTTGGACATATGTATTTACAGAGGTTGGGTTTTCATTTAATGTTGCAAAGTGCTCTTTTCTTAAAACTTCTGTGGTATCTGGGGTATGAAATTTGTGCAGGCGAATGTTGACCAAACCCACACAAAATTTTAGCGTTAACGGTATTGCCACCTCCACAGACAGTAACGGGTCTGAGACAATTTATTGGATTGGCTTCCTATTTCAGGCAATTCATACAGGGTTTTCTAGTTTGATGAAACCTTTATATCATCATACCTCAGAAAAAAATAAATTTGTTTGGAAACCAGAATATGAGGAGATTCGAAAAATTATTTCCGTCATGACGAAAAAGCCAGTTTTAGTCATTTTTGACCCATAACACCCAATTAAGCTTCATGCTGATGCTAGTTCTAGCGGGTATGGTGCAATCCTATTGCATAAAATTAATAACGAATGTCAACGAATATCATCTCATAAGGTTGAAGAAAAGACATTTAATATAGCTGAAATTTCTAGCAACTGGCTCATCGCTGAACAGCGTGAGATCCGGATATTGTAGACATTGTTGATAAATTGGAAATCAATAGGTTGAATGAATTAAACTTTTTCGGAAAATTCAGAGTAATTGTAGAACCAGTTGTTTATCAGTGATGCCCCGAGCTTTTAGATGGTTGGCATACCGTCCACATTGATAAAACAGGGAAGTTAAGTGGCAAAAATGATAAAAAGGAATTATTGTTCAGGTTGATTCTTTCACCAAGTACGCCTATTTAAGACACACAGTTGACCTACTGTCAGTTGTATAAATGCCGTAAAATCTGCGGTATCGTTATTTGGAGTACCAAATCTAATAATAGCCGACCAGGGGAGGTGCTTTAGTAGTACAGCATTTGGCGATTTTTGTGCAAAGCAGAAAATAAATCTTCATTTGTGGAACCCATTATGAGCCCTTTAAAAAATGTATTAACTGCTGTCGAGTCCAGCATTCGATCATGACAAGATTCTTTAGGAGAGGTTCAGTTGGCTGTTAATTGTACCAGTAATCGAGTGACAAAAGCAAGTCTATTGGAAATGTTGATTGGCAAGGTAGCACGTTCCTTAGCGTTAATTCCACCTGATGATATAGAGTATGGGGTCGATTTGATAAACGTAAGATCTCAAGCTACAAAAAATATGTTAGCAGCAACTAAAAACGAAGAGTCCCGCATCGACGCGGGCAAAGCTAAGGTGGTTGAACACAAGGAAGGAGATTTTATATTGCTTAAAATGAAGAGAGGCGCCAGACTAAATTAGATCTGATATTTAGAGTGCCATTTATTGTAACTGCAGTTGTGGATGAGAACAGATAAATGTTAAAGTCGTTGTCTGATAAAATAGTGTATAAGTATGCTCATGAGGATTTACGTAAACTACCGACAGGACAGGTACCCACTGAGTTAAACGTATGTATTGATTATGAAAATTTGGTTGAGAGTTGTGATGAAACCGTTAAAAGAGACGATATAGAAAACACAAGTGAAAACGTTGAGAATAGTGAAGGCGTTGAAAGAGACGTCAGTGAAGACGTTGAAAGAGACGTCAGTGAAGGCGTTGAAAGAGACGTTAGAGAAGGCGTTGAAAGAGACATCAGTGAAGCCGTTGAAAGAGATAGTAATGGAAAATGTTGCGAATAGTGAAGACGTTGAAAGAGACGGTAATGGAAAATGTTGATAATAAAGAAACCGTTGAAAGAGGCGGTACTGTTGTGTAGAGATTAAACAGAGTAACTGGATACATATATCATAGTGCAAGCACAGGTGCAAAACAAAGGTTTTGGTCATGGCGTGTGGAGCATTTGATGGTCTAAGTATTACATTGTAAGAGAAAGAAACTGATAATGGAAATTAATGGAAGTTAATGTTTTGATAAGATTATACGAATGAAAAATGTCATAAAAATTAATGGTATACAGTTGGACTATTAAATTGAGAAGATTGACTTGACTAGAGAATTAAGAATAGCACTTAATTTGAAGCGGAGTATGTTAGTGATGAAATTGAGGTCTTAATAAGTAAAGAGAATAAATTGTATAGAGAATGATCTGAAATGATCATAAAGGTGTTTTTGTAACACGAGGATGTCAGGATGGCCGTGTCGGGGTGTAAAGAAACACACACACGTGGTGTCCGTTATTTCACGATTCTTGGTAATGCCTCATCTTTGTCGTTCTCTTGTGGTCCTCTACTTTGCTGTGGTGACATTTGTGGTAACATTCTTGGTGGCATTTGTGTTGGAGTGAGGTAGCTGGTTGTGTGGTGGTATGGTGTTAGAAAGTCAGATTGAGACGACAGTATGACTGCCGTCGAGTGTGGTTCGTTGTGTCAAGGGTACAAAGAGTTGAGTTGAGTTGAATACGGTGACCCGTGGAAGACACACGAAACCCGCTGTGCATATAACCAAAGTATTAAAAATGAATCGGTCAGCTCAAGAATGTTTCCCGACATATATATATTACCTATATTTAAAGATAAGGTTTGTGAGATTATATGTAGGAGGCAATAAGAATAATTATCTACAATTTTGTATGCCTAACACTGTTTTAACATAAGTGAGCAAAAATCGGCTGTTAGTTGTTTTAAAATGCGCTGTTGTTAGCTAATATGTAGTCTGTGATCTTTTCGCTGAGAACCGTAATTACTTAAAAAAGTATTAAATCTCATCGCACCACCTACAAACAGGGAAGGCCAGAACAACAACTGCCGGGCCCGCTAGTATGTCCATAACCGAACATACGTATTTTCTTTGCTATTCTTTTCTCTTTAAATTGTGACTCAATTTCGTAACTACTTTTTTCTACAAACAATCGAGATTCTGCAACAACAAAATTAATGTAATGTGTCAATAGCGACTTTCAAGCCCACTTGAACCGACTGTCATAGTTTACTTATATTCTTCACACGTAACAAAATCTCGTACCACACGTGTATTGCAATAATAAACTCAAAAGTTAACACTTCGTTTATGACAGCTTCACAGTCACATAGAGTTTCGGAATCATCAATTTTATTTTTTTCAAATCATGAACGCATTCAAAAACACCATCAAATTGCAAAAATATAGATTTTGGCTTTCTACTCTCACATCGCGTTTGAGACAGAGATTTTAAATTCAATTTTGATTTAGTTTTTATAATATCTCAACGCTTACTTGATTTTGAAAAGAGCAAATAGAAACAAAATGTTTTGTTTCTATCGCTCTAGTTGAAGAATTTCAAAATCTTAATAGTATTGCCATTTGTTCACTACGGCTCATATCTCTGTTGCAATCAAGCAAACTAGCGTAGTATTTTACTTATTTGATTTTGTTTATAATATCGTCAATAATGGACTTAGACATTAATGTAAAGCGACCGTCTACGATTTGCGTTTCATCGTTACTCAATTTTCGAGTAAAATGAAAATTTTACAAGTGTTTTTTTGGGATAACGTTTACCAAAATTCTTGAGGCTATGATCTATGATTTATGACGCTGCGAATCCGTTACTGGAAATACCCACTTAACTGGATCTAGTTCCACAAATGGCTGCTTCCTCTTGATTATCTGAATAGTAAATATTCTTTCTAACTTCGTAACTTTTCATTGGATTCAGAAGCCTGGAAAGAAAGAAACTTGAGTTACTCATTCAAAGGATTCTGGAGCAGTTAGAGGTTTCTTAAAAAAGAACTTATAGCTTGGTTGGACACCACCTTCCAGATTTTCTTTTTCTTTTTGATACACCGGATTCACATCTTCTCCTCATATCTCTGTCTTTACTGGGTCCTGCAGACATAATGACCTAAAATATATATAAATAATTAAAGTCTATATTTAACATTGGTATGGTACATGAACGCGCAGCATCGTCTGTGTCTTGAATCAGTAGCGATGGCGATAAACATTTTTTGCGGCATCAATGAGTATGAACCATACAAAAACAAGTACATACAGTGTGCCACTTAAGTGAGCATACAGCAACAATTTTCATGAATTTTTGTGTTTTAAGCTTCATAACTTTTTTAATTTTAAATATTTTATTTTTATTTTAATATTTATCTATCTGTCGATATATATACAGTTTTTGATCACATAATTTAAATAAATAAAAATGTTTTTGCCTCAATTTTTCGCCTCTGTAAAAAACAAAACAGAACGTTTCTACAAAGTAGACAGACACATTTCAGTGATGCATACACACATTTCGTTGGAAAAGTCTCGTAAGTTTCCTAGAATTTTTAGTGACACCAAAAAAAACCATGTCATCAATTAGTCGACTGATACGCACTTTAGTGTCGACATTGGACTAATTTGGATTAAAACTTAAATTATAGAATTACTTTATCTTTTTAAAGTGAGAATATTTAAGTGTTATTACTTTAGAAAACGAGAGTTTTTGTTTGTTTTTTAAATTTTCTTAAAGCCATTAAAGATTCCCATGTAATGTTGAAGTTATTCACTAGCCACCGCAATCCCCAATCATAACCCAATAGAGCACCTCTGGTTTGAGCTCAAACGTGCTCCGACCGATCTACCAGGCGAATGCCCTAAATCGAGTACGCTTTGGAAGAAATCTGAATTTGGGGAAATATGGGGAAATATCCAAACCCAGTATTTATAAAAGTATGCCTACAAGAATTAATGCTGTTATTAAGGCAAAAGGCGGATACACAAAGTATTGAAATCATAAGTATCGCCAGAGTCAACTAATTGATCACATAAAATTTTTTAGTATTTTCGGAATACATTTTATTTCATAAACAAAAATTTTCAGTATGAAATCAATGTTGCTTCATCAGTTTTCCTTCGAAAAGACTGTCAAACTCGAAATCGAAATTCTGTCAAAGAAAAATAAAAAACTTTAACTCACAAAACGTTTTAATAATTTGAATCACGAAGAAGACGTTAGATAATAAATTTATTAATTAGAAAGCATATTAATCGTAAAATTAAATTTATAAAAATATTGCAAAATAATGCCACCAAAAAAGAATCAATTGGAAAAAATCATCTGAACCAAAGCGAAAAATTAAAAATAGAGTACTTGGAAGAAGAACAACGAGAATCTCAGCATGGACAAGAACAAGCCAAAAGCCAGCAAGGCGCCGGGTATCCGGGTATTTTTCTTTATTAATTCTAACAATTCTTGGGATGATGACTTCGACTAATGGGAGGTGTAAGGGTACCTTACTCACGTCACGTATTATCTAAGGTCCTAGAAAATATTTATTTTTTAATAAAATATCCAAAACCCAAACTAATACGTAGAAAATTAAACCTCTACAGCATACAACAACTACGGTGGTTGCAAGTCAACAGGAAGACAGCCTTGTTTCTCTGCATCGGATTGGGTGTTATAGCGGCAATTGCTTTTGAGATTATCATGAATTGGAGGAAAAGGCGTAACACTAAAAGAACTGTCCATATTATGATAAAAAACATCGCAGAAAGGGCTGAGGACGTTCCTCATTGGGAAGGGAGGAGTTAACACGAAAAGCCGAGACTAAACCAAAAAGCACATAGTGTTGACGTTGCATCTGGGTCTTTACCTAACAACGGAAAATCAATCACCCGAAACCAGCAAGATCAACGCTGATCAACGCAGAACGGGGCGGATGAGTGCTGCGAAACTAATGTACTGAGACACCACACGCGCAAGAATCGACGAATGGACGGACGATCAAACGGACAGACAAAAGACTTGGGCGCGACGTAACCTAGGTTTCATATTAAGAATATATTGTTTAAGTCTTCAGGTTTCATTCGAAACTCGACAGCCACAGAAGTGGACTTAATAAATAACAATAACAGTAAATAATTTTGTTTAATTGACATAATTGTAGACGAAACATGGTTAGTGTATTCCCTATAATACAAAAAGAAAGGAACAGTCAAAATACTGGACTTTTGGCGGCGAATTGGCTGCGAAAAAGGCGATGACTGTGAAAACGAAGTGATGGCCACGGGTTTTTGGGATGCACGAATCATCTACACCCATTACTAGGGAAAAAGGAACACAATAACTGGATTGTATTATGCGTCTTTATTTCATCATTTGGGCGAAGAAATCAAGACAAAACTTTCTCATTTGGAAAAGAAAAATATCCTGCTTCATCAGGACAATGCATGTGTTCACAAATTCGATGCCCAAAATATAAATACGTCAACACATTTTTTGAAATCAACCCAACACTGTTATAGGCACAACGTATTAACATAACAGTATAGTTTATTTGTTCACAAGTTGTGTCTAAACACGTTAAAAAGTCTTTTTTTAAAAGTTGAAATTACAACAAAAAAATACATTGTACACGCCAGTATTATACATTTTTTTCTTTTTCTCCTTCTTACAGTAACAAAATACATGCGCAATGTAACAGTTCTGTTTCAGTTCATTGAGTGGGAAAATTCAAGAGAGAATGTGAGTATTGAGACTGAGTGGAATGGAAAGTGTGAATAAAGGTCAGTGACTGTGATGAAGACTGTTAATAAACGTGAGTGAGTGTGATGGATGGTGTGAGTAAAGGTAATTGAGTGTGATCAAGATTGTAAATAAAGAGGTGTGAGTGTGATGGAGAGTGTTATTAAGAGAGAGTGAGTGTGATAGAGGGTGTGAGTAAAGGATAGTTATCGCAATGGGTATGTGCGTAACTCTCGCTCGTAATATAACAACTCTTTGTGAAAAATTATTTTCTGTTTCTTGTTCTTACTTTTTAGCAATATGACGATTTTAATGAATTTTTACAAAGAAATGTTCATAACTAAATAACCTCAGCAATAAGTTTGACAAATCGCTCTCTGTGTAGTCGAATTTCGACCACTGGGCGAAAAACTCGTATTGATAAATATGAAGAAAATTACGACAAAATAACTTTTTCTAAGGACTTATTGATCGACCCACGTAACACAAGTACCTTGCGTAATGCACTCCTGCCAAATCGTTCTGCTAGCTTTCTAGCATCTGCCGTAGCTTTGGTTAAAGGCGCTTATGGCGAGTGCCATGCGGATAGGCGACTCGGGAAGTCAGTTAAATTTCGTGACATCATCGAAGCTCCATATGTAGAATAGAGTAAAGTCGTGGTACATGGCATTGGGCAGCCACATGCCGGAATCTTCACTCAAGTTACACTACAAATGAAATCTAGGTTGACAAATTTTGATGTGAAAAAGAGGGTCTGCGAAAATGCACCGAATGCTCCAGCTACTGTGGACAGTTGGAATCTTCTGTCTAACTTGCAGTTTCACTTGGCAGAAAAAATAGATGTGGTCTAGACCTCAGAGCAAGTGAGAAAGGTTAGGTATTACATACAGCATTATCCAGTTTTGAGATACGAGTGTACGCGAGTGCTTTCCACAAGTCAAATAATTTAACGACTTGAATGTTGTGTTGTTAGTTGGGCCAAAAATCCAGGCTTATTTATTTCTCATATTGGTTTGATTCCGATTTATCCTGGTTGGTGATGAGGACATAAACATGGCGGATTGGCGGAAGATTCGTTTTAAAATAATCTGGTTAATGTGGTATTAAGGGGAATGGACCCGATGGGTTTAACAAACAATTATCTTTGGTTGAAAGGTTTTATGTTTCTTGCTGTTTCTGACTGTGAATGGCCAGTAAATTAAAAAACACAAGAAAGACGTAATAAAAACAAAATAAGAAAGACTAGAAACAAAATCGAGCCCATATCAGCATAGTTGCCTTCGCCTATATTCATTTATATGAATGAAATGAATATACCAGGCGGCCAGAAAAAGAAGAAGGCATGATAGTAAAACAAAATCATACAAAAATGTTCCGGGTGATATTTTTTTTTTTTTTACATTGACATAGTAGGTACGCATTGACCACACACTGACCTCACATGGGGCAGGCCCAAGTGGTATCAAAATTCACCCAGCCACATAGACTGGGCTCAGCTGGTGTTAATTGCTAAGTTCTTTGGTGAACATGCGATACCAAAGCTAATGTCTACGTACTAAATATTTGGCTACAGATAAAAACATCATCAGCCTCTAATAAACATGAAATAATTAAACTAAATCTAAGACTTAATTTAGAATTCAATACCTAAAACGATATAGACAATTCAAACAAAAATTTAGATTACAAGTTTAGAAAGTAAGTTATGCATTAATTCAATTAAGCCAATAATGTAGAGGTGGAAATTTCAGAGTTTAGAAAATTTACGGCGAAGCAAAGTCTCAACGAAAACAATAATGACAGAACTGATAGAAAAACTTCTAAGATAAAATGAGGAAAGTTTACACTTTAGCCTAGCCCTCTAATACTTTGAATGTGTAGTGGAAGAAGCAGAAGATGAAACTGAAGCAGTGACTGGTAAGGTTACCTGCAAAAACCTAGTTCTTTTCCTAGGAATAAACTCATGGACCACCATATGAGCAGGCCAGAAATTAGCGCCACAAATGACAGAAAATACTTCCATACCAACTGAAAGATTGAAAGGAGAGCCTTCTCTAGGGCTAGAAAAATTAAACTTATGAATATTAATATTCGAAGGGTTGCATGCTTTTGATGATATATAGCGTGCAACGTCGTCACAGGTTGTCTCCTTATCCAACCTGGAAATAAGAACATGTTTACGAGGATCCACCTTCAAAATACATGGCACTGGAGTAGAGGCAGTATGGGACTGCGCAGAACTCTTAGGGGGAGACAAGGTACGGGAGGAGTTAGAGACTTTAGTAGAAGATGAAGCAGAAGTTACAGTAGTAGGACAGGGAGTAGAGCAAGATGAACAATTAGTGGAGGGAAAGTTGAAAGCGACAGATGAAGTGGTAGTAGAGAGGATATTGGTAGAAGGATCTACTGGAATTGGAGCGGGATGGGATGATTGGTTAGATATTGAAGAAAGTACAGAAGAATAAGTGGGTAAAGGTTGGGAAGAAGGGGAACAAGTTGGAGAAGTTGAAGCTGAAGTCACAGTAGTAAGACATGGGATAGAGGAAGTCGAACAAGTAGTGGAGGTAAAGTTAAAGGCGATAGATGAAGAAGTAGTAGATGGGATAGTGGTTGACGGAGCTACCGGAATTTGAGAGGGATGGGACGATGGGGTGGATATGGAAGAAAGTACAGAAGAGTTACTGGGTAAAGGTTGGGAAGAAGAAGAACAAGTTGGAGAAGTTGAAGCTGAAGTCACAGAAGTAGGACAAGGAATCGAGGAAGACGAACATGTAGTGGATGGAAAGTTCAAAGCGACAGATGAAGAAATAGTAGAGGGCATAATGGTTGAAGGAGCTAAAGGAATTGGAGTAGGATGGGCCGGTTTGGTAGAAGTAGAATAAAGTACATAAGATTAAGTGGGTAAAAGTTGGGAAGAAGTAGAACAAGTTGGAGGGGATTGAGAAGAAGGGGGTTGAGGAGACGAAAAAGAAATAAGTGGCGCTGTGGTAGGCCCAAGATTATGAGGGGATAATGGCGGCAGTTGTACTGCATTAGCCGTTGGAGTCAAGTCGAAAGAGTACTCCAAAAACATTTTTGACCCAACATCAAACTATGAGGCTAGCTCAGTGAATAGTTTCTTAAGTTTTTGGTATTTAATTCACATACGGTGGTACATTAATGAGAAGTCCCCCTGGCGATTGAAGCAGGTGGGGCACGACCACCTGATGCCACCACATGCAAGTTTAGCAGTACCGTAAAGTCGGTCATAGTCGCGACCAGTCAACCCAGCGCACTTAAGGTGGGCGATGTTCTCGCACATCCAACAAGAGACACCTCTAAGCTTATCACTATTAAATTTGTCCTTGTTGGTGCAATCCCGAATACAGCAACTCATTTTGCGAGAAGTATAGATACAAGATATTAAATTAAATAAAAGCAAAATAAGATAAATAAGATAGGAAAAAAAAAATGAATAAATAAAATAAAAATAAGTGAAAAACAAGTAAATAAAAAAAAATATAATAATAATAATAATAATAATAATAATAAAATAAAATAAAAATAAAATAAAAAATTTAAAAAAAATAAAAAAATAAAAATTAAAAAAAAATTTTTTTTGGTATAAATCAAATAGACAATAAGTAAGCAAAAATAAAATAAATAAATAAAATAATAACAATAAAATAAACTTGAGAGTGAAAATTTTTTTTAAGTTTATTTTCAAAATTTATTTGTTATTATCAACACACTGTGCAAAAAAAGCACAACGACTTAAGCCCGAATATTGACGCTCTCAGCTAGACAGAGATAGAATTGCAAAGAAAAAAGTAAGGTGAATAATAATATTTTCCCAGAGAAAAAAGAGGAAATACAGTTATTTAAAAATAATAACTACTATATAGAGAGCAAGAAGGAAACAGAAAAAGACTAAAATAGCAAAAACTATTTAAAGGGAGAGCAAAGCAGGAAAAAAAAAAGAGATTGAACTCAATACACAGCGTTGTACTTGCCAAAAATAATTAAACATTGATAAGTACAAAATTTATACGGGTGATATGAGCCATACACCACAAATAAATTCACTTAACACCGGAAAGAAAATAAATATTAGTAACGATAAACGACAATAGACAAATTAATTGCCAAATGCTAATCAAAATCAAAATGCGGAGCAGATTCAAAACACGTCTGTTAAGCACAAGCAACCAACAACACATAATAAGAAAGAAATACAATCTTATACACGCACTATACCTACGCAACACACTCAAACTTAGCACATTTCGCAGGCAAAATCCATTTTTAGAGCAAGTACAGTGAATGTACATTTATTGAACACCCAAAGAAACCCAAGTGAAATATCTAACTACCGTCGAATTTTCATAGGTCAAACTTTTATAAGTCGAATATCTCCATAACTCGAACTTTTGTTATGCATTATGGTGATTCGAGATTTGGATGTTTGACTGTACGAGGAATACGCACAATCCGTGAAGTTCGAATCTCAATCGCGCAAAGCGAAGTTTCGTCATCCTTACTTTGTCTTGTGTTCTTTCCTCTTCTTTCCTTGTAATCAGCGATAAAGAAAAAAACAAATGGTCTAGACTTTGTTGTTGCGTGAGCGTTGCAAAAAAGAGGAATTTTTATTCCCGAACGAGCCCCATTTCACCACACAGTCTTAAAGTAAATTTTCGATTGTCGTACCAAATGTATCAAAGGTCAGGTGTCGAGCGCGTGTTTCGTTGTTGAGTTCAAATTTGGGTGCACGAAAAAAGTATATATATTCACATACGAAGCAAATTTTTTTTCTTTGTCTTCCCTTATGTTCGACAAATAAAGAAAAAACAAATGTCACACGCTTTGTTGTTGGGCGGTCAATGGGAAAATTTATTTCTTTGACTTTCCTGTATTAGCAGTACGCAGGTGGTGTGATATCGTTTTCACATGGGACACTTGCAGTTGCTTGCGGTTTTTTCTGTTTGCCTGGTAGTAAAGGTAGAATTAGCTGTATTCAAGTTCGATTTTTTGACATACTTAGCGCAAAATATGTATGTATGTTTAAATAATTTGTTATCAATACTAACAAATGCACAAACATTCTTTCAGGGCAAAACAATGTTTGCCGGGTCTAACTAGTATAGAGTATAATATGTAACGAAACTTTACTACTAATAAGAAGAATTTATTTAAACTAATATTATAGCAATGTGCAATATTAAGTGATTATAAGGAATATCGGAAAAAACCTTACATACGAATTATACAACTTAGCCTAGGGACTAGAACTATAAGGTCGGTACTTAGAGAGGCTAATATTTAAATTAGCTTGTAAAGTACAGATCAACACGTTCTATGAGATATTTGATTTCGAGTATTAAAGCTAGTTAAAACTTGAGAGATTTTTTCGTCTATCATGCAGATATCAGACCTTTCGTGTAGTTGAGATGTAGCATAATGGGAACAAAAATGGATTTATATATTGTTAGTTTGTTTCCAAATGACAATTGTGATTTCCTATTGAGAAATGGATATAAGAAACGCGTGGTTTTATTAATTTTATCTAATGTCCTACTGATATGGCAACCAAAAGTTAATTTGGTATCCAGGAATAAGCCGAGATACTTAATTTTTGTTTTCCATCCAACAGAGTTTAGGCTAAGATGTGGGTTTGAGTCAGGCAAATTGCAGGCTTTGCGCTTGCGGGAAAAGAATATTGCATTAACTTTAATTTACCATTTGTAGAAATAGTTAGCAAGTGAGTTGAAATCTGACTCCGGATTACTCTTAATTTCATTGTAGCTAGAGCCGGAGCAATATAGAGCAGTGTCATCAGCACAAATTAAGGTATTGCAGCGGTCAAGCGTTGGGATGTCGTGTTTATAGAGGTTATAAAGAGTAGGGCCTAAAACAGAACCCTGAGGCACGCCTGCAATTATTAGTTTGTTTTTAGATCTAACACCGTCCATTTCAACCCAGAAATATCTATCGGATAAGAAGCTTTTTATTATGTTGCCTATGTGTGAGGGGGGGGGGGGGGGGGTTGCTTATAAAGTAGGCCTTTATGCCACATAGTGTCGAAAGCAACTTCCACATCTAAAGCAATCAGACCAACAGATTTTTTACAGTTTAGCTCTTCCTTGACAAAATGATTAATCTTCGTTAACGAATGAATAGGGCTAAGTTTTGCTCTAAAATCAAACTGTGTTGGCGGAAGTATATTTTTTATTTCGATATGACTATTTAGCTTAGCTTATAAAATACGCTCGAAGATTTTTGAGAAACCGCATAGTAAGCTGATAGGGCGATAGTTTCCAGGATTATCAGAGGTTTGCCTGGTTTTGGGATTGACACCCTTTTAGCCATTTTCCATTTGCGTGTAAAATACCCGATGGACAGACACTTTTTGAAAATGAAAGCCAATAAGTTGAAACTGCGTTGGGGAAGATTTCTTAGGCAGATATTAGGTATATTATCCGCGCCTGGAGACTTTTTGGTTTTAAGGGAACGACCAACGTGTGTAACATCCAGTCTGTTTGCTTTATTTGCTCTCTTAATAATATTATAAATCGCTTGCCTAGACAAAGAGAAGGTCTCAGCAAACTATTGGACACTTTTTTCAATTTGATGGTTATAATAAACCCAGTTGAATGACATCAAATGTCGTTCTATGTCCAGGCATCTTCAATATGTAATGTTAACAGCAAGAACTTCTCTATTTGATGAAATTGCAATTAACATAAAATTATTTCATCACCAAGGGGCGAACATAAG
This sequence comes from Cacoxenus indagator, assembly GCA_035041755.1. Classification (NCBI taxonomy): domain Eukaryota; kingdom Metazoa; phylum Arthropoda; class Insecta; order Diptera; family Drosophilidae; genus Cacoxenus; species Cacoxenus indagator. Next base: position 20,477 of record JAWNKX010000214.1, read on the forward strand.
CACAAACACGAATATATCCAATAACTTATAACGGGACATGCACTTCAAAGTACGAAATTTAGTTGAAAAGGAATATGTCAAAACATTTTCTTGACACTCAAAAATAGCAGCTTTTTGGTTTTTGCTTTCTTTCTCTGCTTGTTTGTTATAGCTGTCCTACTTTTTGATACACATACATATAAATTAAATTAATAAATCATAATCAATAAAAAAAAATTTTTTAAAAACTGAAAAGCGACTTAAACATGACAAATTGTTATTTTTATGGTTTAAAAACAATTTCTTGACATACTGTATTTTACTCTTTTAATTTCCTCTTGTTTTTTACCCTTCTGGGCAGTTAGCTTTGATAGTTTATTGTTAGTATAATTATTGTTTTATTATTATTGTTAGTATTATTATAATTTCTAGTATTATTCTTTTTATTATTCTTAGTATTAGACTTTCTCTTTGTAATTTTGGTTCTTTTCTCTAGGAAGCTTCGTTTATTTGTTGGTTGTATACTATATACTGTGTCTCACTCAGGCCTATTAAAGTTTCACTTCTAGCATGCGCACTTAGTTGCACGCGAGCTTTTCTTTTAGTATTGATGAATTTAAAGAATTATTAGGATGTTGATTAATATTGAATTTTACTTTACATAGGTAACAGTAGTAATAAAATGTATTTATCTGATTAAATTTTAAACTACTTGCTGAGTAATTTGAATAATTAATGAGGGAACCAGATTGTTTAAATTAACAATTTCTTACGTTTTTAGTTGATTTACAAATCTGTAGAAAATCACGCCGTTTTGTTGGAATTTTAAGAAATATTCATTTTAGACACATATTTTTCAAAATATTTTAGCGTAGTTGTGTTGAAAAATAGGACAGCTGCATCAATATCAGTAAAATCAATCAAGAAGTATATTTAAAGTTGACCACTGGTCTCGGCTCAGCACAAGCAATATTAGAGGCCAAAAATAGGTGACTAAGACTTACAATCACTTCAAGAGTGGGGTGATAGGCATCTTCAGGAATCGACAATGGAGAGGATCTCATAAGCGTACAGTTTTCATGCCAATTAGTAAACTCCAGGTTAAGAGTGTGATCAATGCTGTTAGATATGTATATTATTTTCTGGAGCAATAAATCAACAAACTCGCTACAAATGGATGGAAATACAATATTGGAGTCGTTAGAAGTAATCCAGTCAATAGTGGGAAGATTTAAATTCCCTACGACGAACAAGTTGTCAGAGTCATTTACATAGTTTGATATTCTACGAATAGCGTTCGCAACAGATGTATGGTATATCCATGTCAGATGACGAAGGAGGGATATAAGAGCAAGTTATAAATATATTGTAACTATTTAACGATATCTTTACACAAATGAATTATAAATCTTCAGTATCATTAAGAGATAACAATTTTGAAGTCAAACTTCAAAAATCTGGAATCATCATAACGCATAACAAAAGGTCGAGTTATGGAAGACGTATGGTACTGATTTTTTGATATAAATGTACTAAATTCGAGTCATGCAGATATCCGAGTTATAGAGGTTCGAGCTATGTGAATTTGATTGTAGTTAGAAGTTTCGCTATGAAACTTGTGTTCAATGAACGTTTATTAACTGTATTTGGTCTTGAAATGGTATTCGTTTTCTACCACAACAGAAAATTGTCATCAAGAAGTTAAAGTCAAAAATCAAAAGCGTGCCATTGTGTGGGTGACCTTGTTGTGTGGGTGTCGTGCGTGTATGAGATTGTGTTGGTTTTTTATTGTTTTCCTTGTCATCCAAATGTTACAACACTGTAATTGTTGTTGGGCAAATATATGAATATACTCGTTGGAAATACTATAAAATCATATATACTGAACAAATCGCTCATAAAGAAAGATCTCACACAATTTGTTGTTGGGTATCACCAAAGAGTATATAACCTATAGAGGTTATATTCCTCTCTTTAATGTTCTTCGAGTAATTCGAACGTCGCGAGATGCGGTACCTTATGGTTTTCGGTGTTATTTATGTGTTTCTACTTTGTTATCCTCTTGTTGACTTATGTATAGTAACATATTTCTGTAGTGCCACGTAAGTTGAACAGTAAAGAAACAAAAACATTGAGTAATTATTTATTAAAAATAATTTTCAAATTTATTTTTTTAAATAAATGGAAAAAATTAAGATAAATAAGTAGAATAATGAAAAAGTGAAATAATAAAATAATGGAAAAATAAAATAAAATAATGAAGAAAATAACACAATGTTTTGTACTATTCCAGATTTTGCAGGGCGTACACATACTGAGACCTAGCAAACCCCACTAAAAAGGGCGACCCATTTTCCTTGTGGGTACCGCCTTTAGAGCCGTTGCTATTTATATCTCATTGGTATACCACTTGACCCTTACTCATACCTTTCTTATACAACTGAAATTACAAACGAGCTCATATCAGCACACCTGTCTGCTTTTCATTTACATGCCTTTTTTTATGAATGATAATAATCAAAAAAAGCGCAGGTCATAAAACAATACCTACAAATTCACACGGGTTATACACCCAACAACAATTATTTCTGCGTATTTCCAAAAAAATTTAACGATGAGTGCAAAACCTACCGTCGCGCGCACAAAAAAATAATAACAAACCAATATAATGGGCGCATTCAGCAGAAGTCATTACTCATCATTTGCTCTGACTTAATAATCGAATACTGATTTGTCTCTGCTGAACGAAGTGATGCTAGATTTGTAAAATTACGGCGTTTAGCTACTTCCCAAATAGCCGTGTTCATTTCTGCGTTAAATAATTTGCCAACAATTAACGTATTCTCCATTCCACTCATCTGTTAAATACATATTAAGAACGTAAATACATATAAACAAAAATTAAATAAATAAATATCATTACATTTCCCTTTCCAAGCAACTAATAACAACACTCAAATTATTTACTTTAAATTTTGTGCCTTTATTACTTTGTATACAAACGAAAAACATCTGACTGAAATGTGATGCCTTGGTTATCAAAGTATTTTTGTGATGAATTTTTAGCCATCGCAATCACTAAATTTTTATCGATATATATATATATATATATTTCCTGGTCGTCCTCCAATAATTGCAACTCTGTAATCTCATCTACGAGTTGTGAGTTTCTTGTGAGATCTTTCCCTATGTAACTAATAGCACATATCGAATTTTAGATCTTATTTTTGCAGATAGTATTGATTTTCTTATACAGAACTCAACCCTTCTCTACTCCTGAGGATGCCTATCACCCTACTTTGGAATTGAACTTTGCTCTAAAATGTCCAATCATTATCCTAATAATACTCGCAGCATACATCAAAACGTGTTTAAAAAAAAACCGATTTTGCAAAGCTCAACCGTCTGCTTGCAAACACTGATTGGTCGTAATTGTACTCCTGTAATAATATAGAATCAGCGGTAATTTTTTTTGTGCAACTGTAGGACATTTAAAATTTTGAACTCCTAAAATTAAACCTAAATGTAATCCACATATACCTCCTTGGTTTTCTCGGGATTTGATTAAACTAAAAAAACGTAAAAAATAGACTATTTAAAAAATTTAAATAAATCTGGTTCCTCTACCGATTATGTTAAAAATGCCGATATAATTTTCAACACCTTACTAATTTGCTTTAACCAGCGTTAAAGATAAGATTAAATGCGATCTGCAAAAATGTTTGTTAATTCTAAACGCAGGATAGACTCATTCCCAGCCTGTATGAAATTTAATGGGGTTGAAGGTTGTAACCATGCATAAATTGCGAATCTTTTTGCTTACTTTTTTCAGACCACATATTCTAACTTCAATAAGCATTTTTCTGCCTAATTTCAAACAATTCAATATGCCAGTGATCAAACCTACCTCAGTATTACAATGTTTAAAATCTGCTAAATTAATCTTTTCACCTGGTCCTGATGTATTCCCAGTTGTATTTTAAAGCTCTGTGCTGACGCTATACATAAACCACTCTGCAAGTTGTTCGACTTATCTGTATGTACCTCTACCGAGTATTTGGAAGCAATTATATATAATTCCACTGAATAAAAAGCAGTAAGTCGGATATTTCATATTTCAGAGGTATTGCTATACTGTCTGCAATTCCAAAGTTGCTTGAACATATTATCACTGATCAGCTTCGTTCTTCCTTTATTAAGTACCTGCCAACACGTTCTTTCCAAAAGTCGGTCAGGCACTTTCGCCCAGGATCAACTAGGAATTCCATATTTGGTATAAAAGTGGCGTTTTGATGCAGCAATTTCTTCATCCGTTTGTTTCAAATTGATGAAGCGGGACAGAGCTTTCTTCCCAAAAGTGGAATTATTTCCCACAACATTTTGCGAACTGTGGTTCGAGAAAGCCCCAAGTCTGAGTCCTTTCCAATTACTCTTTGGAAATCCACAACTCCAAGGAAGCGTAGCGCTGTAGCAAGTTGCAAAATTGGAATTTATTGCCAATGCCAAACCATGAAAGTAGAATTTTTTGATTTTTTTTTTTTAGTTTAAGAAATCATGGCCGAATTTGTAGTATTTCCAAATTGTCTGCTATGAACATTATGTTTGGCAGTCACAGCATGTCGCAAAAATTTAGCAATCAGCTGTTCATTCAACATTAAAGTTCGAAAAAGAAAATCTCCCAAACTACTGGCACACCTACGGATTTTCTGGTTGTTTTTGAAATCAACCGACCTTGAAACCATCCTACAGTTCTGGCACACAGCCGGGTAAGTCGGATATTTAAAATTACAGAGGTATTGCTAAACTGTGTGCAATTCCGAAGTTGTTTGAGCATATTATCACTGATCAGCTTCAGCATTTGCCCTACCTTTATTATGTACTTGCCAACAAGTGTTTGCCAAAAATTGGTCGACCACGACCAATTTATTAGAATTTACACCGTCAGTCAATCTTAGTTTTTCACAACAACGCCAAATGGATTTAATTTACACTGACTTTAGTGAAGTATTTGATAGCGTTTACCATTTCTTACTTATTCATAAATTGGATGCGTTCGGTATTCCATCCAACTTAGTCAGTTGGATGGCCTCTTAACTAGCTTCTAGAACTCAAACCGGTATCTTCAACACAGCCATATCCAATACTATTCGTGTAACTTTAGGTGTCCCTAATAAACGATTAAACCCTTATAAACGAATAAACCCTTATAAACGATCTGTCGGCTGAAATAAAACCTTCTCACCTTCTTATGTATGCTGATGATGCGAAACTTTGCATGTTCATCTCATTTTACATCCAATTAATGTTTCTTCAAGATGACTCCTTATCTCAATGGTGTTTCATTAACTATCTTTTACGTAAATACGCAAATGTAAGGTCATGTCCTTCTACCGTAAAAATTTAACCATAACCAGTTATTTTATTAACGGTCAAACATTGGAGCGTGTATCTAAATTTAACGATCTCGGAGTATTGATGGACGCTAAGTTGCACATTATCTCTGCCATCAATAAGACCAGAGTCGTTTTAGGATTCTTTAAGCGTTGGTGCAAAGAGTTTAATGCCCCTATACTACTAAATTACTTTTCAGTTCCTTAGTTAGACCTATTTTAGAATATGGATCCTGTGTATGGAACCCACAGTTCAGAAAGTACATCGATTGCCTAGAATCAGTTCAAAAGCAGTTCTTATTTTTTTCACTGCGTAACTTACAATGGGATTCTATCCTAACGATGTCATCTATGACTTCTCCAACTACCTACAATGTCCAGTCTTACAACGACTCTCGGTGTAATGTTTTTGTATAATTTAATTGCTGGCAGTGTCCAGTTCCAATTTTCTGCTTGGTAGCATCAAGTTAAGTCTTAGCGAGAGTATAATTTGTTGCATGTTTAGATGTATAATGCTGATGAACTAATATCTGTAGCCATTTTGTACATATATGTCAGGAAATTATTAATGGTGTCACTACCGTTAGATGCGTCGGCATCATTTTCATTAGCGTTGCCCATACTGAGTTTAATGAGTTCGCGCGCATTGTGAGAGCTTAAGTTGTCCAATTTCAACTCCTCGATTCTCTTTCTGGCGATTGCTACCAACCCTCATTTTTGATACGGCCTGAGCACACACCCACACACACACCGCGCTGGTCGCTCTACTTCTTGTTAATATCCCGTTATCCTGCTCTCAAACAAAGCTCCGGCCACACTCAGCAGGAAAAGTTACACTCTCTCTCTTGCCCCACTCCTGGAAACAATAATGACACATAGAGACAAAAGCATAAAGCGCAATACTCTCTTCCTTATAAAATTGCTTGTCTATTAATGTTCTTAGAAAACAAATGACTCATGCATTTACTGGAATTGACACGACACGGCCATCCTGACCTCGTGTAGCCATTAAAATATCATAACAAATTTCTTTACAATTGGTCTTTATTCTAACCTCATACAATGGTACTTTATTTTATAGTAATTTAAACTTTAAACTTCTTCTTCACAATTGCCACAAATGCTCCTTCCGTCTGTACTTTTGCATTCTCAATATTATAGTGCCTTCGCTATATTTAGCGGCTAACTCGCGGTCCACCTGAACTCATCGTCTCAACTAGACGGATAACACACCATTACATTTAACAAATATCTGATCATTCCCACTGAGCCCATCGTCTCAGCTAGACGGATAACGCATCATTAAATTTCACAAATATCTGATCGTTCCGGCTGAACTCATCATCTCAACTAGACGGGTAACACATCGCCTCCTGTAGACGGATCACTCATTGTTCCCACTGAACTCATAGACGGGCTCAACTCTTCATTTTTAACTCATTAGGTATATAACCACCTGGCATACTTCGAATATCTTCGTGAAGATACTTAAACTTCCTCTTGCTTCGCAGTGATTTCAACATGTATCTGTCTCCGTCTAAAACCTCAATCACTAGAAATGATCCTCGAAAAATTGGATCTAACTTGGCTTGATGCCTCTCCTCGTTTTTAAGCAGCACATAGTCACCAACCTTGTGTCTCACAACCATTGCCTTACTCTTGTCAAATCTGGATTTATCATAAGAGGCCATGGATTTCATGCTTACAACAGCGCGAGCTCTAACAGCACTTAGATCAATTTCACCCCCCCATTTCGCAAGGTGGAACTAACCTCAAGGGACGGGCCTCTTTTGCGATCAACATTTTCAAAGGGCTTGACTTTGTAGCATGATTAACTGTGCAATTTAGAGCAAGTTGCACCTCACCTAGAGCATCTTGCCATGATCGGTGGCTTGTTTCCACTGCAATTAACAAATTTTTCAACGTGCTCATGACTCGTTCAACTTGGCCATTTGCACGGCTCGCTCCTGTAGCAATTAAATGAAGTTTTACTTTCTGAGAAGAACAGAACTCAGAAAATCTTGTCCCTTACAACTTAGATTCCTACAGGCCAATTAGCCTGCTACCCACTGTAACAAAATTGTTTGAACGCAGTTTGCTTATACGGATCCTGGACTTAAAAAAGGTAAAGCAAATAGTTCGTTCCTTTCAATTTGGTTTTCGTAAGTCCCACGGAACTCCAGAGCAGCTGAATAGGGTGGTATTCTCGAAGGATTTGAGGCTAAGGAGTACGTGGTGGCAGCGTATCTTGACATAAAGCAGGCTTTCGACCGAGTTTGGCACGACGGGCTGCTCAGTAAGCTGAATAATCTCTTGCCGCCTCAACTATGGTTAATCGTGAGAACAGGACAGCGGGTCGTTTTTTTTATCAAATGTAAAAGCCTTCAACTCCAATTGTAGCTTGCTTCTATTTTGCACATTTGATGTAAAGATGATTTCTTGCAAGCGACTGTCGAAATTTGCCATGTGAGCAAGTACAGTTGAGACAGCAATTTCCTCTATGCTCATATTTCGCCATTTGGTAACTAGTGATGTCACCATTACCATTACCATTGCGCCGGCATTTGGACGACTGTTTATTAAGTTTAAAGCATTGATGTTGGCGTTTCTTCACTTTCATATCTTTGTATAAAGAGTTCCATAAATTGTTCCCATGTAATGCCGGGATAACATATCTGGGTCAGCCAATTCGACGCACTCCCCTCCATAGAGTTTCTCAGCGCCATAATGAGCGCACTTCCTTCCAGCGGCTGCTCTGATAATATAATATCAGCGGTCACACACCACTGTGACGCATCTACGCTCGTAGCTTCTGGATTAAATTTAGGCAGTGTGACGCGTCTATTTGGTTGCTGCTCGCGTCTAGACACTTGCATATGTTTTGCAAAAGCAATTAATTTTTGATTCTGTATATTGAAGATCTCACGCAATTGTTTACCCGAGATTGTAGGAATTTCCCCACTTCTGATGTCAGGACATTATTTATGGTATCACTACCGTTACACGCGTTGGCATCATTTTCATTATCGTTGCCCATTCTGAGTTTAGTGAGTCCGCGCGCGTTGTGAGAGCTTAATTTATCCAATTTCAACTCCTCGATTCGTGTTCTGGCGATCGCTACCAACCCTCATTTTTGCTACTGTCTGAGCACACACCCACACACACACACCGCGCTGGTCGCTCTACTTCTTGTTAATATCCCGTTATCCTGCTCTCAAACACCGCTCCGGCCACACTCAGCAGGAAAAGTTACACTCTCTCTCTAGCCCCACTCCAGGAAGCAACAATGACACACACACACATAGTGACAAAAGCGTAAAGCGCAATACTCCCTTTCTTATAAAATTGCTTGTCTATTAATGTTCTCAGAAAACAAATGATTCATGCATTTACTGGAATTGATACGACATATTTTTATTTTTTATTTTTTCCAAAAGAAGAGTATTTCTATTATAGAAAAATAAATCGACTATTGTATTAATTAATATTTAGGACAAGTGGGTGAATTTCAATTTTACAATCAGTTTGTAAAGTCGTGTTTTGACTGGAATTTAACAATACATGTATTTTAACAATAAATAAACAATTAAAGATAACACCAATTAACAATTATTAATGTGAGGTCCACTGGTCTCACCTTTTTAGTCTACGTTGTCGAGTTAGTTCATCTAATGGTAAAGTATTCACACCATCGTTCGAATTCTGGGAAAGTTTGGTTTGGTATTTTTTGCTTAAATTGATTATTTCCTCATCTACTGTCGCAATTCTTAGGTCTCGATGAAGGTCCGTGTTGGTGATATACCATTGGGCTTTGGTGATGGTGCGAATAATTTTTGATTGTTGCCTCTGGATTAACTTTATATTTGATTTTGTGGCAACTCCCCATATTTCCATATGTCCAAATTGGTTTAATAATTGTCTTATAGATTAGGAGCTTGTTTTCAAGTGAAATGTTTGTATTTGGTTTGAGAAGCCAGTTCAGTTGTCTTACTTTCATTTTGATTTGGTCACGCTTTTTTTGTATATGGTGTTTCCAGTTTAGTTTACTGTCAATATATAATCCTAAGTACTTGGCTTCTTTTTGAATGGTGACGTCGTCTCCGTCAACATTTATATGGATTGGTGTGAATCTAGTCTTAGTAGTGTATATAACTTGTACTGTTTTGTTTTTGTTTATTTTAATATGCCACTTTCTAAGCCAGTCAAGTGTTTTATTAAAGTCTACTTGCAATATGGATGTTGCAGTACTTATGTTTTTATGAGCACTTAGGAGTATTGTGTCATCGGCGAAAGTTGCAATCATCGACGAATTGTGAGTGGGACATGGTATGTCTGCTGTGTATAGGGTATATAATAAAGATCCTAGCACACTTCCCTGTGGAACTCCTGTATTTATTTCTCTAAGGGTTGAGTATTCGTCTGAGTATTTAACTAAGAAGTATCTACCTGTGATATATGATGTTAATAGATGTACTATGTTTTGAGGTAATATATTGTTAAGTGTTCCTTTGAGTCCTTTATGCCAAACCTTGTCAAAAGCTTTTTCCACGTCCATGAAGAGTCCAATACAAAATTTATTATCCTCAATGTCATTTAGAATTTTGTGCGTAACTCTGTGCACTTGTTTTATCGTTGAGTGACTTCTTCGGAAACCAAATTGGTGATTTGTAATGGTGTGTCTGCGTTCTAGTAGTGGCAATAATCTACTTCTTAATATCTTTTCGAAGATTTTTGAGATTACAGGGAGTAGACTGATTGGTCTATAAGACTCTGCTTTTGATGCGTCTTTGCCTGGTTTCGGGATGGCAATAATCTCAGCTACTTTCCAGACTCTCGGAAATTAGTTTAGTCTGAACATAGCGTTAAAGATGTTTCTTAGATATTCTATAGCTTCTCTCAGGAGTTTCCCATTTATTTTGTCATATCCAGGGGACTTTTTTTTCTTTATGTCATTATTAATGCATTTTCTTATTTCTCCTATGGTGGTCTTTTCATGTTTTATATGTTCTGAACCTCTGCTAATATCTGTGTTCAGCTGTGGATCATCTGAGTTGGAGGCGACTTCTGCAAAAACCCTTTCGAAATAGTCCGCTAATACTTTAGCTTTGTCCAAGTTCGTCTTTACCCATAACCCGTTTTCCATTTTTAGAGGAGTATGATGATTACTTTTATTTGTCCATCCTTTAGTAGCTTTCCAAAAGAGTAGTATTAGGCTCTTGAGATATGATGTTAACTGTTTGTTTTTTAATACCTGAATCATTTTTTTAACCTTTTTAGTTGCCTTGTTTGTCAGGCATATACATTAGTTTTGGTATTCGCATGCCGACTAAATCATTTCTTTATTATTATTTATTTCCTCTATATTTAATTTTTCTGTTATTATTAGAACAACTTCAATTAAGTTGTATATTAACAAAAAATTAACAAAAGAACTTAAATAGTAAGTGGGGATAAAGTATTGTGTGGATATAATATTAAAAGAATCTACTACGACTAAATCAGAAAAGGAATCAGTTAGATGATACATTTTTTTTAAATAATAATCTCACTTAAAATTTCGTGCTATGTTGTGTAATTATTTTGCTTTATTTTCATTTTTTTTAATGATTTTGCCAATTACATACTGAAAAATCATTGTAAAACATTTATACATTTATATTTTATTTTATACAATGGGTTTTTTTAAAACAACTTATTCTAATGGGTAAGGCACATAACATTTTATGTGTATGGAAACTCTGAAGAGGAAAAATAAGAACGCAATGAAGACCCGCATATAAACACTTACAAATAAAGTGTTCTAAGGCAACCCGATTTTAGCTAAACTTCTTTTAGGTATAAGCTATAAGTAGTTTATCTTCACTAGTGTGAATCATGCCAATAGTAAATTCCTGAAGTTATTCGTCTCGCTCTTATCACAAAAACATCTCAATTGTTCATGAATAAGCGAATAGGCTCATTGAGTCGCGAGCCACTTAGTCTTGATACAAACATTTTTTAGTACAAATGAAGCTAATTGTTTTTTTATCTATACTTTTTTTTGTTAAAATTTTTTTTTAATATAATTTAAAATTTTTATTCCTGCTTCCGATCAGGGTACAGACACCTCATTAGGCAGCTCCTATACTTAAAATCGCTAGGTATATAACTACTACTTAATAGTAAATATATACAGAATTATTTACACATATAAATCTTAAGATTAGGTATATAACGAATAATAATATTTATATACAGAATTTATATTTTATTTACAAGTTTTGTTTACCTGTTGTTATGTCTACTTGTGTGTAGATTTATTTCGGCCCCAACTAGTACTATGTTGAGATCATGGTGTATACGGCTATTCTTGACGTACCAAGGACAGCCGGTGATTATGCGTAGAGCATAATTTTGAAACCTTTGAAGTTTTGTACGGTGAGTTGTAGACGCCGTTCCCCATATTTGTATGCCGTATCGCCATATCGGCGCGACAACTTGGTTGTAGACCGTTCTTTTGTTCAGTAAGGATAGTCGGCTTCTGTTACCTAATAACCAATGGAAACGACGTCTGTTTCAACAGGTCGCTACTGTGACTTGTATGTGTCGCCGAAATGTGAGTCGTTTGTCCAGCATTAGCCCCAAGTACTTTGCTTCAGTTTTGAATTCCAACGTCACACCGTTGAACGAAATTGGAGGAGGGATACTAATTCTGAGAGTGAAGTAAACGTTGGTACCCTTGCTTGGGTTTAGATGGACATTCCATCTCCGTGCCCAGGCTGTCAGCTTGTCCAAATAATTCTGTAAGACAAGGGCGCTGGTAGCGCTGGAAAAGTTGCTCACCATGACACAAACATCATCCGCATTTGACGCCATAAGCAGGGACCTGGGCGGTATTCCGAGGGCTGTATCATCAGGCATTCGCATGTCTGCAGCAAATAGTGAGTATAGGAAAGGTCCCAGCATACTAACCTGAGGAACACCTTGATGAGGGCGAGACAGCGTCGCCCGCACTTTGACCGTGAACAATCGATCCGCCAAGTAGGATCGCATCAGAGCAAAAAACGGCAAAGGGAGGGGGGAATTGACTTTCTGCAGAAGCCCCTTGTCAAATGCCTGAGCTACATATAGGATTTCCGCATTACAGAACCCCTTCCTTTCAAACGACTTTAGTATGTGGTCGGTGGTTCTGTGCAGCTGCTCCACGTTACCATGTCCCTCTCGAAATCCGAATTGGTGGTTGGGAATACGATTTCTTTCCTTGGCTATTTCAGGAAATCTTACACCAACCAGTCGTTGTCATACCTTCGACAAGGAAAGCAGGAGACTGATAGGCCGATAGGATTCGGGGTCATCCTCCGATTTCCCAAGCCATGGAGACAATTGCTGACTTCCTAAACTTCATCGGCCGTGAATAGCCCCTCAGTTGGGTCAAGTTGTGTGGGCGTGGACAGAAATCGTTCAGTTTCCGTTACCTCCTCTGGCTGTACAAGGTCTCGTTGCTGAAATCGACGTTCTAAATGTGCGACAAAAGAGTTGGCTTGCTCGGCATCAGAGCGGTACCATCTTCCATTTTAATCTCGTAGGCCTAATAGGATGTCTCGTGCAGTTGCGTGTGGCTTTCCATAAGCAGAACTCAGCATCCCTCGGCGTAGACATGTTTTCCAGCATAAAATCGAATAGCTGTGTTCGCTGGCTATTGAGCTCGGTTCTGAGCCGCTTTGATGCATTTTGCTAATTTGATTTGTCTTCTGGGTCACGAGAACGTTGGAAAATTTTACGAAGTCTACGCTTCTCTAGAAGAAGGCTTCTTCTCAGTCTTGTATTTAGTTTAAATGACGCATTGAATTGTAGCGGTGGACGTTCCGTGGGGCGTTTAGCTTCAGCAGCACCGTCATAAATCTTACGGTTGAAGAGCTCGATAGCATTGTCAATGCCTTGCCCAGAGCTCAATTCAACTTCAGGATAACAGTTATTGTTTAGTATGGTCCTGAAGTTTTCAAAATTTGTGTCTTTACTAATGAGGCACTCAAGTTACGGGAAACATCTGGCAGAGGTGTTAAAAGAGATTATTAAGAGAAGATGATCAGAGCTTAAGTCGCTGCTATGAGACACTTATAGTTGGCCGTGCGGAATGTCTCTGTAAAGGTTGAAATCTAGACATGATGGGCGCTGTGATTGTGCAGTTGGGTATCTGGTTGGGGTGCCAGTAGATAAGATGCTAATAGATGCTGCCAGAGCCTGATCAACCTGTACACGTCCCTAGCATAAGAGCGGGCGGATCGCCACAGTTGATGGTGAGCATTCCAGTCCCGGTATAGTAGAAATTTTGTGTCCATCCATGTCAATGGTTCCATAGACCCAATTAGACTGTTGACTATATTGGTGGTCCAAACAGCACGAGGCGGGCAGTAAATCGCACCGATTTCGACGTTGCCGGCGACGGTGGAAACAATCGCTGAAGCAACTTAAAAGCGGTTGGTTCATTGAGGGTCACTTGCAAAGTGCTGAATGTCTCTTCTGATTAAAATTGCAGCACCCCCTTTTTCAGTGAGTGAATCTGGTGAGTTTGCTGCGTAGGATAAGTAGCCGTATAACTTGGCGGATTCTGAGCCAGTCAACCAAAGTTCGGACAGTAAGATAATGTGGATATCATGCATCTGTACGCAACATTCAAGTTCACGCATCTTGTTGGATACGCTTCTGGCGTTCCAGAAAAAACTTCTGATCGAATCGTTGAGAGAGTTGAAGGACACGAGCAGCGAACTGAGAACGTCAGCAACGATATTTAGCTGAGGGGTAATGTCTAAAGATTGGTTGTGCGGCTGCTGCTGTTTTTTATTATGAGTCGAATTAGATCGGTTGTCTGCAGCCAATTCCGAGTATGTAGGTCCATTAGGTTGCACAAAAGTGGACTGATGCTGAGTAGAATGCTGGATTCTGGTTTGCACAGGAGAGGGATCATCTACAGGAGGACGCTTTAATTTAGGAGCCTTACGCTGGTTTCTTTTAATATATTTTAGATACGCAGGACAGCCTTTATAATTTTCAGGGTGCTCCTGAACGCAGTTAGCACACGTTGCGGGATCCGTTATCGAGCGTATGCAGTCAGCCGACTTGTGTTCATCGCCACAATGTACACAGGTCGGAGTTTGTCTGCAATACCTGACAGTGTGGCCAAAGTCTTGGCATCGACGGCACTGCTTCACATCCTGCTCTTTACGAGCCTCCTCAATTTCTACCATTTGACCAACCAGTTTACCTATGTTTTTAAACTCAGCTTTATTGCTGCCAGGAGCAATGTTAACAGAGAAGCGGCTCATAGGTAATCCGGCGGGGCGGTTTATGGGGCAGTGCACATTTGAAGCTTTATGACCCAATTTCTTGAGAGAGCCGGCGATTTGGTAAGGGGGTGTGTCGAAATTCAGGCCCTTAATAACGATTTTTAGGGCTTTTCTTCTTTTAGCTGGTATGTGTTATATTCGACATTAAGTTTTTCAAGGTTGCTTTAGATCACCTGGTAGGTGTCTCGATCCTTGGCATAGATCCGAGTGACGCCTCCCACCGAAGTTCTTGTGTCAATATTAACTGGGTCGACAAAGTTATTGAGCATATTTTGCAAATACTGGAAACATTTAACTCCGTGTAAAGTTATTGGTGGAGGCTTAGATTGGTTCCCTTGGAAATTAGAACTCTTAGCAGGCTTTGCAGAGTCCGAATTTGCAGCAGCGGCAGAGGATGATGTAGCGTCTGAATTTACAACGCTGGCATAGGATGGTGCAGCGTTTGAATTGGCAGCGACGGCAGAGGACGCAGCCGCGCCTGTGTTAAATTTGGTGGAGCTGGTTTTGTGCCCACGCGCTGTAGATTTAATTGTTACCGGAGAAAGAGAGTCAACGGAGCTGACCGACATATTGTCGGCATCGGATGCATCATCCGTGTTCTCATTAGTTGTAGAAGCCAGAACACTGAAACGATTGGTAGAGTCTTTCCCATGAATGCCAGTTTGAGCCATCAATATGGCATTGCCTGAGTTGTAGCTACGTTGATTTCGACGCTTAGCAGAGGGTGGAGATAGTGTCTTAATCATCTTTCGCTTTACTCGTTTTGTTTGAAAGCAGCGCACATCAAAACTTTCAGTAACAGCTGAGTAATGTTGCTGATCAGATATCATTATAGGCGCTGTGGTTGTAGTGGAAGTAGTTGTGGTTAGAACAGCTGTGGTCGTGCGCACAGAAGTAGTAAGTGTTGCAAAATAAGCATTTGCTTGGTTATAAGTGACAGTTATTGCAGATAGAGACGGCTTAACAGCGACATCCAGTGCAGGGCTGCAGTTCATATTGTTATAGCCAGGGATGAAGTAGTTACTGTTAGCTGTGAAGACTTGGTCAGTGCTGCCAAAAACGTTCGGGGCTGCCATATTGTGGTAGCTTGACAGATGGGGAGATGAAGAGCTACTGTGGGACTCGGTTAAATGAATGTTGTTGTTGGAATAGCTTTTATCGCACATGTGCTAAGCCAGCACAGGCATAATAGCCTCACTTATAAAAATTAATCGAATGCGCTTTATGGGCACAATAAAAAGACTAAAATGAATTGAACAATAAGAACTTAATTTTGTGCCACTTTGGTGAACTTGTCCATATATGTGAGTTAATTATTTACACAGTTTCACGCACACGA